>ML437692.1:259208-367671 GCA_005239525.1 Nicotiana knightiana
AAAAAAACCCCCCCCCCCCCCCCCGGTTGTTTTATGTAAAGTTTTCTATAATTTTTTATAGTATATTTTTAAAAAGAATATAGTTAAATGTCATGAAAAGTTTCTTTCATCTTCAGTGCCAAGATGCCCAAGGACGATAGATCTGTTACTTTTTGGGGTTATTTCTACGAATACCTTTCATGTTTCAATATACTTCTTTCGTTTGGAAATCTTGGTCAAGTGTTATTTTCTTGTCGTTGTCAAATTGTATGAATAGATACTCGAGATGCTTCATAAATTAGCCAGTAGAATTTGTTTCTTCGCTGCTAAGGATGAAGTATAGTGATAAGGAAAAAAGGAAAAAAAGAAAAGATGAATTGCACAACAGTTTACTTGGGTGAGTTTTATTCGATAATAGAAAAAATAGACATGACCTCTTATTTCTTTTCCATTTGTGATGACATGACCCTAAAATCGTACGCTAGGGTCCCATGTGCAGGATGGAGTTAAAATGTTATACTATGTGTTCGGATAAACTAAATGACTTTAGTTTTAAATTTCATATTTGTATTAAAAAATTATTAAATATGTCCCAAATTAAATTTAGAATGCAATTACTAACAATAAATTTGAAATTAAGAAAAATAACATTGTATAACCGCTCTCAACTGTAAATTATATATCTGTAAATAATTTCTGACGCGGATTAAAAATAAAAAAATAGCTCAGATTTTGCCCATGTGGAGTGACACGAATGAGTTATAGCCTGTTTTTGTTATAGTCTGTTTGACCAAGCTTTTTTTTAGGCCAAAAGTACTTTTTTAGGCCAAAAGTACTTTTGGCCAAAAATTGAAGTGTTTGGTCTAGCTTTTGGAAGGAAAAAAAATATTTTTGAGAAGAAGCAGAAGCAGTTTTTGACAAGCAGAAAAAATAGTTTTTTTTCAAAAGTACTTTTCTGATAAGTATTTTAAAAAAAAGTACACTTAGAAGCAGTTTTTAAAAGTTTAGCCAAACACTAATTTAGTGTGACGCTGGTTTTCGATATAGCGAACCATGTGGATTACGTTTTAGAGAAGATCAATTTTCACAAAGAAAAAGAAACTTAAGGTTAGTAGCGATCTTCACCCTGTTGCCACATGACCATATATGATCCAAAACAGTATACTAATATATTTCTCTTCAATCATTCTTAGGTAGACTGTGATTTTCAATTGATTGTACGATTATAAAACAATCAATATCCATTAACTTGTGGATAGAAGCCACATGTGGACCAAATTGGTTTAAGTTAAGTTGATAGTGTTAGGTTCTTTTACAGTGTCAGAATACTTAAAAGCCATCAATGGATAACTGTTTATATATAAATATAATAATTGCTAATTAGTAACCCTAAAAGAGAAGTTAAGTAAACATATATAGTATAACCAGATACATGATACTGAGATTCGTTTGGTAAGGTGTACAAGAATAGTGCGAAATAAGGTGTATTAGTAATGCAAACATTAGTTATGTAAATATTATTGTTTATCTACGGTTTGGTGTGATGTATTAAAATTATAATGCATTGTATAAATTTTAAGAAAAATAATTGCTTCCAAAAATGCCCTCCATACTTTAAGGACAAATTTGTCTTTAACCATGCTAATACATGCATTAAAGTCTTAGTATTACTAATGCCATGGTTTTATGCATTACTTAGATAATGCCAAGTATGATGTATTTATATACAAGTTGAGAAAATGTACCAAACAAGGTATTAGTAACGTATAGAGCTAATGCTTGTATTATTTTTTCTAATACTTCCTACCAAACGACCCTTAATAGTGTAAGGGGTCGTTTGGTTTGAATACTGCTTATGTCGGGATAAGTTATGCTGTGATTAGTTATGTTGAGATTAGTAATGTTGGGATTAGTTATCCTGGTATTGTCTTTTATCCACTGTTTGGTATATTGTATTGAAAATGACAATTGCATAATTTCTAAGAAGAAGGTATAAGTTATCCCGACACTAATTACCCTACCCTTTACAAGGTATAAGTTATCCCGATACTAACTTTTATCCCGGTATAACTTATACCAGGTTTGCTAACCAAATAAAGTATTAAGATAATATTAAATTTTATACCAACATTATACCTTCTTATACCTCATACCAAATGACCCCTAAGTATTTTTAATATAGTAGGTAACTTAGATACGATGCCACAAATTCTAAAATGCTCTTAATGATAAAGGTATAACCAGATACACTGGCAAAACCATGCTTACAAAAGAGGGTTCAATTTTATCTTTTTAGCCGGAAAATAATATTGTGTATTGTGACGACCTGAGTCGTTTTGCGTATTAGCAATTTTTTTTGTTTCGAGACCTTCAAAGCTTCATTTGATGTTTATTGACTTTTGTGTGTGGTCCGCGTCTCTTTTCGAAAAGTTTTTACGTGAAATTTTGAAGAAAATGTAATTTTTGACTTAAAATGAGGCTAGAGTTGATCACAGTCAACATTTTTGGTAAACTACCTCGGTCGATGTATCGTACTAATTGGTAAGCATCTTTAACTGGGTTTTAATCAATTTCAACTACTTTTTCATGAATTTTAACATCAAATCCAAGAATTTCAAGGTAGAATATATGGGTTATGGGTAGAATTTAGGAATTTTATAAAATTGAGATTTAGACCTCAAATTGAGGTTGAATTTAGAAATAAATTACGTAACGGGGCTCAGGAATGAAAGGGTAAACGAGATTTGGTTCGAATCTCAGATTTCGACCAAGTGGGCCTGGGTGACTTTTGTTGACATTTTCAAATAAGCTAAAGATTTAATCTTTTTTTACTCGTGGGTAGTTTCTAAAGATTGTTTTGGATTGTTTGAGTGATATTTGGATAGATTTTGGAGACTTATCCTAGAGGAAAATCCATGGTGATTATTGATTTGACTCCGGAAAGAGGTAACTGTCGTGGTTAATTTTGACTTGAGGGAATTCGAACTTGTTTGACTCATTTTCTATGTGAATTATGTGTGGGGATGACGTATATGTAAGGTGACGAATGTGTATGCATTGTCATGGGTTCAAGCATGCGGGGTGGGCTACTTACCTTTAAGCCACCATTAATTCCATGTTATATATCGTTACATGCTTGATTGCTACCTGTCATTACTTGTTATTTATGCCTTACTTGTTATCTGTTATTTAATTGTTATATGTTTCTGCTTATTCATTCCTTGAACAATATCTGCATACATGCTATAGGCTCTCACATGTATTAATTGGACATCTTCACTATTTCATTTCTTTACTTGCATTAGTTGTCTTTACCTTACTTGTTGCACTTTATTAAGTTATATCAAATTGTGTGAGTCCTTGGCTATTCTTGCATTAATGGTTTGTCGAAGTTTGTAAATACGAGGTGGTGGTTGTTCTCCGTTCTACTCGTAGTTCCTTGAAGTTTTATACGCTTTGGTACCTTTTGTGTTGGGACTTCGAATTTAGTTGTGTTTAATTATTAATGATAGTTAATTGATATTGGGAACGCCGCAAAAGAATGGAAATAAATTGATAAAGGGAATATATTACATGCCGCAACATATATTGATATGATATTGGGATCGGGTTGCACGCAGTAACAAATATTGAAATGATATTGGGATCAGGTTGCGCGCTACAACGGGATATGATGTGTTGTAACTGTTTATAGATGTGGTGTTCTATTTTGTACTGTGATATGAGGTTATGAGATGATATTATTCTAGGAACCTCTGTTAGTCGATCTTCGGGTCCCGTTCTTATGAGTTTATCCGTTTTCTCTATATTTATGTTGTCTTCTATTCATTATTCATACAATTTTATAGTAAGTGTCTTGTCATAGCCTCGTCACTACTTCGGTGAGGTTAGGCTCGATACTTACAGGGTATATGGAGTAGGTTGTACTCATACTACACTTCTGTACTTCTTGTGCAGATCCAGGTGTTGGTCCTAGCGGCGCATAAAGGAGATTGCTCATATAAAATTTATCCAGGAGACTTGAGGTAGAGCTGCATGGCATTCAAAGTCCCTGAAGTTCACTTCTATCTTGTTTTACTATTTATCTTGTTTCGAACAATTGTATTTCATTTTAGACTATATTTGTAGATGGTGAGGAAAAGTACTGCATCAGTAGGTGATTAGAAGTTGGAGGCTCAGGCTGTAGCCACTACGGGCAGGGGTCGGGGCTGGGGCCAATGTGGAGCTAGAGATAGAGCCTAGAGCACGCACAACAACACATATTGCAGATTAGGTGAGGTCCTAGAGGGGTTCATTTCTACCCCCATGCTTCAAGACGCCATAGTACGACTGGTTGGCCCTATGGAGAGCGTGGCCCAGGAAAGTGTGTTTCCTATGGCACCAACCGTCTCTCAGGATAGGAGAGGAGCCCAGATTCCCACCACTCACACTCCAGAGCAGATGACTCACGGGTGTCAGATCCCAGAAGTTCTACCAGTTAGGACAACTCAGCCCGTTGTTGCTATGCACTCCGGGGAGAGACCCGCGATGTCACCTGAACGGATGCATATGTTGGACAAGTTTACCAAGTTGTTCCCCCTTAGTTTAGTTGTTCACCTTCTGAGGACCCCTGGGATTTCTTAGTCCATTTCCATGAGATATTACGCAATATAGGCATAGTGGAAACCACTGGAGTTGGTTTCACAGTGTTTCAAATGACTAGTTCTACCAAGAGATGGTGGTAGGAGTATGTTCAAGGTAGGCCAGCAGGTTCACCTCCTCACTTGGGCTCAGTTCTCACGGATATTTTTGGAGAAGTTCATCCCCTTCACTTAGAGAGAGGACTTCCATAGTCAGCTTGAGCACCTTCAGCAGGACAACATGACCGTTACCCAGTATGAGACCAAATTTTTTGTTCTATCACACCATGGAGCTATCCAAATCCATGTCGAGAGGGAGAGAGTGAGGAGATGTATAGATGGACTTAATTATGGCATTAGGCTATAGATGGACAAAAATATCGAGGATGATATTTCTTTTACTCAGGTTATGGACATCGCTAGTCGAATCGAGAGGATTCATGGCCAGGGTCAATAGGCGAAATATGCGAAGAGGCCTCTTCATTCGGTAGTTTAAGTGATGCCTCGTCTGGAGGAAGGGGTTCATTTGATGGAGGCCATCCTATCAGGCCCGTTCAGTCAGCACTTCAGGTGTCTCGTGGTTCTTCAGGTGGTCACGACGCGTATGGGTCTCATTATGAGCAACCAGTTTTCAGTACACCTTCAACTCCTATTAATGCACCACCGCTACAGAGTTAATACAGTGGTCATTTGGGTCATCAGGGACAATATTAGACTCATCATTTGCGCTATCCAAGGGGTTGTTTTAAGTGCGGTGCCGCATGTTATATCAGGAGGTACTGTCCTAAATTGAGGAGCATGAGGCCACAACATGGTACAAATGCCATAATTCTAGCACCAGTTGCTCTACCGCCCGCTCAGACAGTTAGAGGTGGGGGTTAGGAAGCCAGAGGTGGAGGTTAGATCTAGAAATGGAGGCAAGTCAGTGATAGGCATACGAGAGATGGAGGTCAGATTGTGGGGATCAACCTCATTGCTATATATTTCCAGCTAGACCCAAGGTGGAGTCCTCTGATGCGGTAATCATAGCTATTGTTCCGGTTTGCCATAGAGGTGCATCAGTTTTATTTGATCTAGGATCTACATATTCGTATGTATCATTCTATTTTGCTTCATATTTGGATATAGCTCGTGATTCTTTGAGTGCTCCTTTTTTATGTACCTACACCCATTAGAGATTCTATTGTGGTAGACCGGGTCTATCGTTCTTTTTTTGTTATCCTCGGGAGTTATGAGATTATGGTTGACCTACTATTACTTAATATAGTGGATTTTGATATGATTTTGAGCATGGATTAGTTGTCACTCTATCATGCTATCTTGGATTTCCATGCCAAGGTCGTGACATTAGCCATGTCGGGGTTGGCTCGATTGGAGTGGAGAGGGACTCCTAGTCATTCCACTAGCAGGGTAATTTCATATGTGAAGGCTCGACGTATGATTGAGAAGGGTGTTTGGCGTATTTGGGTTATATCCGTGGTTCTAGTGCTGAGGTGACTTCCGTGGATTTAGTTCCAGTGGAGAGAGATTTTCCAGAGGTGTTTCCTACAGACTTGTCTGGAATGCCACCCAACAGAGATATCAAATTTTGCATTGACTTGGTTCCGAGCACTCACCCTATTTCTATTTCACCATATTGTGTGACCCTAGTTGAGTTGAAAGAATTAAATAAGCAGTTGGATGATTTGCTTGACAAGAGATTTACTAGGCCTAGTGTCTCGCCTTACAGTGCACTTGTATTTTCTGTGAGAAAAAGGATAGATGGATGAGGATGTCCATAGATTATCGGTAGTTGAACAAAGTCACTATCAAGAACAAGTATCCGTTGCCAAAAATAGATGACTTATTTGACCAGCTTCAAAGTGACAAGATTTTTTCCAAGAATGATTGAGGTCGGACTACCATTAGGTGAAGATTAGGGCATCAGATGTCCCTAAGGTAACTTTTCGGACCCAATATGGTCACTATGAGTTCTTGGTGATGTCATTTGACTTGACTAATGTCCCAACAACCTTTGTGGATTTGATGAACTGGGTGTTTAAGCGTTGCTAGATTATTTCGTGATCGTCCTCATTGATGATATTTTGATTTACTCCTACGGTCGAGAGGAGCATGAGCAACATCTGCGAATAATACTTTAGACTTTGAAGAATCATCAGTTATATGCCAAAATTTTGAAGTGTGAGTTATGGTTGGACTCGATTGCCTTCTTGGGGCATGTAGTATCGTCCAAGAGAGTCAAAGTGGATCCTAAGAAGATTCAGGCAGTTCAGAACTGGCCTAGACCTACTTCAGCAACAGAAATTCGGAGCTTCTTGGATTTGGCGGGTTATTATCGTCGGTTCATGGAAGGGTTTTCATCTATTTCGTCCCCATTGACCAAGTTGACCTAGAAGGGTGCTATTTTTAGATGGACGACGAGTGTGAGGTGATCTTTCAGAAGCTCAAGACTTCATTACTACATCCCTAGTATTTGTGTTATTTACATTTTAGGGATCTTACACTGTGTATTGTGATGCATCGCGTATTGGGATTGGTGCGGTATTGATGCAGGACAGAAGGGTGATCGTATACGCGTCTCTCCAATTGAAGGTTCATGAGAAAATTATCCTATGCATGATCTAGAGTTGGAAGCCATTATTCACGCACTGAAGATTTGGATGCACTATCTATACGGCGTTGCATGTGAGGTTTATAGCGACCATCAGAGTCTCCAGCACCTGTTCAAGCAGAAGGACCTTAATTTGTGGTAGCGGAGATGGTTAGAGTTGCTAAAATACTATGATATCACCATATTATACCATCCGGGGAAGGCCAATGTGGTGGCGATGCATTGAGTAGGAAGGCTAAGAGCATGAGTAGTTTATCATATTTACCAATAGTGGAGAGGCCACTATCTATGGATGTTCATGCTTTGGCCAATAGGTTCCCGAGGTTGGATGTTTATGAGCCTAGCCGATTCTGGCTTTTATTGTGGCACACTCATCGATGTTTGAGCATATCAAGGCTCTCCAGTTTGATGATCCTCACTTGTTGGGTTGAGGAACACGGTGCAGCAGGGTGGTGACTATATTTGTTGTATTCTAGTCGCTCATACAATTGTAACTTCGGATTTTTGAGATTAGCATAAACCGCATTACTCATGGATTTATTATATATATATTTTAGAGTATATCATTCGTTAACTACTAATATTCTACTTTTAAATTGTTAAAATTGGTTAATTCTTTAACTAATATTGGCCTGCCTAGCAAGTGGAATTTAGGTGCCATCGCGACCCCGCGGTTGGGATATCAGGTCGTGACAAGTTGGTATCAGAGCACTAGGTTTCCTAGGTCTCATGAGTCATAAGCAAGTTTAGTAGAATCTTGATGACTAGTACGAAGATGTCTATACTTATCTTGTAGAGGATATAAGGCTTTAGGAAATATCACTTTCTTTCTTCCTCTATCATGCGACTTTAAGCTATCATTGATTCTATTCTTATTCCCTCATAGATGGTGAGGAAAAGTACTGCATCAGTAGGTGATTAGAAGTTGGAGGACCAGGCTGTAGCCACTACGGGCAGGGGCCGGGGCCAAGGTGGAGCCATAGATAGAGCCTAGAGCACGCACAACAACACATATTGCAGATTATGTCAGGTCCTAGAGGGGTTCATTGCTACCCCCGTGCTTCAAGACACCCTAGTATGCCTGGTTGACCCTATGGAGTTTTTTTGGTGGCCCAGAAAAGTGTGTTTCCTATGGCACCAACCGTCTCTCATGATAGGGGAGGAGCCCAGACTCCCACCACTCACACTCCAGAGCAAATGGCTCACGGGTGTCAGATCCCAGAAGTTCTACTAGTTAGGACAACTCAGCCCGTTGTTGCTATGCAGCCCGGGGAGAGACCCACGATGTCAGCTGAACGGATGCATATGTTGGACAAGTTTACCAAGTTGTTCCCCCTTAGTTTAGTTGTTCACCTTCTGAAGACCCCTGGGATTCCTTAGTCCATTTCCATGAGATATTACGCAATATAGGCATAGTGGAAACCAATGGAGTTGGTTTCACACTGTTTCAAATGACTAGTTCTACCAAGAGATGGTGGTAGGAGTATGTTTAGGGTAGGCCAGTAGGTTCACCTCCTCACTTGGGCTCAAATCTCACGGCTATTTTTGGAGAAGTTCATCCCCTTAACTTAGAGATAGGACTTCCGTAGTCAGTTTGAGCACCTTCAGCAGGACAACATGACCGTCACCCAGTATGAGACCAATTTTTTTGTTCTATTACGCCATAGAGCTATCCTGATCCATGTTGAGAGGGAGAGAGTGAGGAGATTTATAGATGGACTTAACTATAGCATTATGCTATAGATGGCCAAAAAGATCGAGGATGATATTTCTTTTACTCAGGTTATGGAGATCGCTAGGCGGATCGATAAGATTCATGGCCAGGGTCAAGAGGCGACATATGAGAAGAGGCCTCTTCATTTTGGTAGTTTCAGTGATGCCTCATCTGGAGGCAGGTGTTCATTTGGTGGAGGCCATCCTATCAGGCCTATTCAGTCAGCACTTTAGGTGTCTCATGGTTCTTCAGGTGGTCACGACGCGTATGGGTCTCATTCTGAGTAGCCAGGTTTCATTACACCTTCAGCTCCTATTAATGCACCACCGCTACAGAGTTAATACTATGGTCATTTGGGTCATCAGGGACAATCTTAGACTCATCAATTGTGCTAGAAAATGGGTTGTTTTAAGTGCGGTGCCGCATGTTATATCAGGAGGTACTGTCCTAGATTGAGGAACAGGAGGCCACAACATTGTAGAAATTCCATGATTCCAGCACCAGTTGCTCTACCGCCACCTCGGATAGCTAGAGATGAGGGTAAGGCAGCCAGAGGTGGAGGTTAGACAACTAGAGGTGGAGGCAAGACAGTGATAGGCATACGAGCGGTGGAGGTCAGATTCTGGGGATCAACCTCGTTGCTATGTATTTCCATATAGACCCAAGGTGGAGTCGTCTGATGTAGTCATCATAGGTAATTTTCCGGTTTTCCATAGAGGTGCATCAATTTTATTTGATCTGGGCTCTACATATTCGTATGTGTCATCCTATTTTGCTTCATATTTGGATATATCTCGTGATTCTTTGAGTGATCCTATTTATGTACCTACACCCATTAGAGATTCTATTGTGGTAGACCAGGTCTATCAGTCTTGTTTGGTTATCATCGGGAGTTATGAGATTAGGGTTGACCTACTATTACTTAATAGAGTGGATTTTGATGTGATTTTGAGCATGGATTATTTGTCACTCTATCATGCTATCTTGGATTTCCATGCCAAGTTTGTGACATTAGCCATGTCGGGGTTGACTCGATTGGAGTCGAGAGGGACTCCTGGTCACTCCACTAGTAGGGTCATTTCATATGTGAAGGCTCGGCGTATGATTGAGAAGGGTGTTTGGCGTATTTGCCTTATATCCGTGATTGTAGTGCTGAGGTGACTTCCGTGGATTTAGTT
Organism: Nicotiana knightiana; assembly: GCA_005239525.1. Classification (NCBI taxonomy): domain Eukaryota; kingdom Viridiplantae; phylum Streptophyta; class Magnoliopsida; order Solanales; family Solanaceae; genus Nicotiana; species Nicotiana knightiana. Next base: position 269,310 of record ML437692.1, read on the forward strand.
CCAGTGGAGAGAGATTTTCCAGAGGTGTTTCCTACAGACTTGTCTGGAATGCCACCCAACAGAGATATCAAATTTTGCATTGACTTGGTTCCGAGCACTCAACCTATTTCTATTTCACCATATTGTATGGCCCTAGTTGAGTTGAAAGAATTAAAGAAGCAGTTGGATGATTTGCTTGACAAGAGATTTACTAGGCCTAGTGTCTAACCTTATGGTGCACTAGTATTTTCTGTGAGAAAAAGGATAGATGGATGAGGATGTCCATAGATTATCGGTAGTTGAACAAAGTCACTATCAAGAACAAGTATCCGTTGCCAAGGATAGATGACTTATTTGACCAGCTTCAAGGCGACAAGATGTTTTCCAAGATTGATTGAGGTCAGACTACCATTAGGTGAAGATTAGGGCATCAGATGCCCCAAAGGTAACTTTTCGGACCCGATATGGTCACTATGAGTTCTTGGTGATGTCATTTGGCTTGACTAATGTCCCAACAACCTTTATGGATTTGATGAACTAGGTGTTTAAGCCTTGCTAGATTATTTCGTGATCTTCCTCATTGATGATATTTTGATTTACTCCAACGGTCGAGAGGAGCATGAGCAGCATCTGCGGATAATACTTCAGACTTTGAAGAATCGTCAGTTATATGCCAAAATTTTGAAGTGTGAGTTATGGTTGGACTCAATTTCCTTCTTGGGGAATGTTGTATCTTCCAAGGGCATCAAAGTGGATTCTAAGAAGATTAAGGCAGTTCAGAATTGGCCTAGACCTACTTCAGCTACAGAAATTCGGAGCTTCTTGGATTTGGCGGGTTATTATCGCCGGTTCGTGGAGGCGTTTTCATCTATTTCATCCCCATTGACCAAGTTAACCCAGAAGGGTGCTCTTTTTAGATGGCCAACGAGTATGAGGTGATCTTTTAGAAGCTCAAGACTTCATTGACTACATCCCTAGTATTTGTGTTATTTACATTTTAGGGATCTTACACTGTGTATTGTGATGCATCGAGTATTGGGCTTGGTGCGGTATTGATGCAAGACAGAAGGGTGATCGTATACACGTTTCTCCAATTGAAGGTTCATGAGAAAAATTATCTTATGCATGATCTAGAGTTGGAATCCATTATTCACGCACTAAAGATTTGGATGCACTATCTATACGGCGTTGTATGTGAGGTTTATAGCGACCATTAGAGTCTCCAACAACTGTTCAAGCAGAAGGACCTTAATTTGTGGTAGCGGAGATGGTTAGATTTGCTAAAATACTATAATATCACCATATTATACCATCCGAGGAAGGCCAATGTGGTGGCGATGCATTGAATAGGAAGGCTAAGAGCATGGGCAGTTTAGCATATTTACCAATAATGGAGAGGCCACTATCTATGGATGTTCATGCTTTGGTCAATAGGTTTCTGAGGTTGGACTTTTATGAGCCTAGTTGATTCTTGCTTGTGTTGTGGCACAATCATCGATGTTGGAGAATATCAAGGCTCTCCAGTTTGATGATCCTCACTTGTTGGGTTTAGGAGCACTGTGCAACAGGGTGGTGACAAAGACGTTGCAATTGGATATGACGGTGTTATGCGTCTTCAAGGCAAGATTTGTATTCCAAATGTTGATGGGTTGAGAGAGCTGATCCTTGAAGAGGCTCATAGTTTGCACTAATCCATTCACCTATGTGTCACAAAAATGTACCGTGACTCGAGGCAACACTATTGGTGGCGGAGAATATAGAAAGATATTGTCAGTTGTGTCTCTAGGTGTTTGAATAGTCAATATGTGAATTATGAGCATGAGAAAGCGGGTGGGTTGACTCAGATATTGGAGATAATAGAGTGGAAGTGGGAGCGCATCATTATAGATTTTGTGGTAGGATTACCATGGGCCGTTGAGATAATATGACGCAATCTGGATTATTGTGGACCAGTTGACTAAGTCTGCACACTTCACTCCGGTGATGACTTCCTATTATTGGCTCAGATTCACATAAGGGAGATTATCCATGTTACATTATGTACTTTAATATTAGAATAAGTCGTGGTAATCCATATGAGTTTCAAGGGATTAAGACCATTTATGAGATAATAAGAGAATTTGTCACTATGTTATTGTAAGACCCCGTAAGTATAACAATCTTGATACCGTTATATACATTTGATATGGTATTTGGACTGGAATATTTTTATAAAAAAAAGTTTGAAAAATATGATTTTATATAGTTATTAATATTACTTCTTTCGAATAAGCTTTAAATTATACACATAATATGAGAAAGTTTAAGAGATTTTTTTAATTGTAAAGATAGAAATTATTTTCTCACAAGAAAAGAAGGTTATCTTTTTACCATTTTAGAATCAAACGTACGCGAATTTGTACTCTTTATAAGAGATTAAAAAAAATTAGAAATTGAGAAAATATATATATTTTTATATGAATATTTTAATAAAATAATAATATGTGTATTGATTTTATATGGTACCACATGACCATGATAGTAAAATATATTATAGTAAGGTGTATAAAATATCTTAAAAGTGAGTAGTATCTTAAGCAGTTTGAGAAATTTTTTAATTATGTAAATAATTAGGTAATTAGTAATTTTTAGTGAAGAGATTAACATGTAATTAGAAATGGTGGAAAGATCACCCTCCCAATGTGGTAACAAGGGATAATGTTTTCCAAAATCAAATCATGACTCTTTAATTTATATAATAGGTGGCATATTTAGAGGAAATTGTGGCTAAGTAGTCATTCTTGTCTTTCTTTATTATTTTCTACGTGATCTTATCATCCTCCCAATTTGATGATTATCTTATCTACCAAAGCACTCTCAGACATCTAACTTTGGATATTTCTCCAAGTTAAAGTTATACATTTGCACTTTAGCAAAGTATTGTATTTCAAAATAAGAATCTGCTCAAGTATGAATGCTTAAGATTGCTTAGTTTTAATGAATTGCACCAAGATTTCTATACTTCACGAATAATTTTTCGCAATTCTTCAAGAATATCATACGGATGTCCCCTTACTTCGATCCGGTATTATATGTTTTCCGCAAAAGACGTGAGTTAGAAGGATTGTTAAGAGAATCGGTTCAAGTATGTTAAGGGGATTCCTTTTTTTCTTTTGGCATGATCCAAGTAACGAAACATAAACGTAATGTTATTCCATAAGGGGTTCTACTCTTAGTAGTTAAGGATGTATATATTATTCATTCCTATAAAGTAATATTCAAGCATGTCTAAGCATATTCCTAAATTTCTATTGAGGTATTTGATAAAGATGTTAACGTTTATGATATAGTGATATCCGCTTCTTCATGCATATTCATTTACCATCGTGCTACTGCCGGCCGAGCAGTTACCACCGGTTGGGCAGTTATGTATCATTATTTACCATCGGTTGGGCAGACATACATATTCATTTACCGTCGAGCAACGATCGGTCGGGAAGTCATGCAGTTACCACCGAGCTATGATCGGTTGGGCAGTTATATATTTACCACCGAGCTACGGCCGATCAGGCAGTCATGCATTTACCACCGCGCTACGACCGGTCAGGCAGTTACCACTGATCAGTTGGGTAGTCATGCATCATACGATATGGATAATAGAAATAGTCTCAAAGAGAAGCATTATATACGTAAGTATAATAAGTATGCATATACGGTGGCACTTCAGAGATTCAGGTTGATTCTTATATGTATTTAATTAATGTTGACTTATTGTTATGTTTCAGTTCTGCTTAACAGTACATTATTCGTACTGATGTCCTTTTGTTGGGGATGCTGCATTCATGCCTGCAGATATGGATAATCAGTTTGACAAGCCCTCATAGTAGACGAGATTGACTTCAGCGAAGGATCGGTGAAACTCCATCTCATTTGGAGTGTAGCCGAGTCTATTGGTCATTGTGTCAGAATTTTTCTACAGACTTATGGCTAGGCCAATAACCTGTCCCATTTGATATTAAATAACCTTAGAAACTTCGTAGACAGAGTTCATTTTATACAATATGTTAGAGGTCTTGACGGTCATTTTTACTTATCCAGAACATCCATATACACAAGGAGTGTTTTTGTTTTACTTGCTTTAGTTTTAATTTTCAGCGGACAAATGGAATATGGTAGAGAATATTCGTGTTACTGAGGTAAACACAAACCGGTAAATGTGGCTCATATATTTGGAAAATTAAGATGCTGGTCTTATGCTGCAGTCTGACCGGTTGAATAACGTTGTTTCAAATTATGTGTATTTCACATAGTTATCAGGACCGCTTTTGCAATCAATGACAAGAGAAGTAAGCCAAACTTAACTTTATGTCTTTATCCGGATTGAGGTGCTTGACACTTCTCTTGTCAAACTTACTTAAAAACTACAGAAAAGCTATAATAAAGGCTGCAGAATTATATGTGCATAAAATAGAAGAAACATCAACGACGGGATAAATCTCTATTTCATTTTATATAACACTATTATTATAAGAGTATCAGACGTTTTATTACGAGTTTTAATAAATGTACGTATCCACACTCTTTTGTTCTTTTTAGCATTATACATGTTTATCTTGAAAATAGTAACTACAATTATATTTGATTTTATAGTTCTAAAAATACGTGATGTATTTTAATACCAGTTGTTTAGGCAATAGATGCTAGATGAAAAGTGAGAAAATGAAATAAGAGCGAAAGGTAACAAGATTATGCAAACCTAGCAACAGAGAGACGGGTCTCGAGGTTGGTCGGAATGGGCCTCGAGGTCGAGCTTAAGAGTTTGACAAGGGGCTGTCAAGAGTGATATAACAGTATTGAAGGCTTCAAAGATGGCCTATTTGTGATTAATAACGAGTAATAAATGAAGAACAACTAATAAACACAATAAATGAAAGGCAATAAATCAATGAAACAATTGTAGAGAATGTTTAAGTTAGAGAGCATAAGATGTTCTTGTTCTTGTTCTTGTATTGAATATCATGTATCTTACAAAGTGACAAGGGTCCCCTTTATATATGACGGGGAATTCCAACATAATACATGTGTAATTAATGCAAAGAGAGATGGCTGGTACAACAATTAATGCCTCGGTGCGGGCTTGTACTATTTTGCGTACTTGATCAGCTTTAACCACGTGCCTTTTGGGAATTTTCCATCTTTCCATGTTGGTCTTCGATTTGAACTGCCCCGAGGTCGAGGACCTTCGATATGCCCCTTTGATGCCAAAACTCGAACCTTCGAGCCTTCTGAGCGCCGTAATAAAACGTCATTCTCTTCGAAGCATTAAATAACGTGACATAAAAAGCTGCGCAGAGATCGCCGTCACACAATTCTCGAGAAGCCCACGAACCGTTATTGGTTCGACCTTTCCACTTCAATGCATGCCCAAAAGGCCTCTATAAATACTTCAATCACTTTCCCTTTCATAATTTTACATCTTCTTCAAACCTTCAAACTTTTACTAAGTGTTTCCCACTCTTATCTTCTATCTGCGTTTGCTTCTTCGTCTTCTCTCTTCAAAACTCAGTTATAACCATGGCAAAAACTTCCAAAATGGTACCTCAAAAGGAGGGAGCCGCTTCTTCATCATGCCCGTCTAAGGGAAAGTCATGAACTTCTCCTACTATCGAGCAATGCATCCCTGGCCCTTTCGACACAATCTCCGATTTCACGATTGAAAACCCCCCTTATACACCGGGCTGATGCGAGCCCATGTTTCGATATATAAGTGTAGTATCCAATACAGAGAGGGTAAAACTTGACTGCCGTTGCAGGGAGGCAGTCCGAATAGAAATCCCTACAGCTGACGAAAGCATAGTCACGTATAAGGCTGGCTTTCTCAGCGTATATACATACCCTTTTACCTTAGGCCCCGTAAATTCTTCCTCTCCACCGATTGACCCGGTGATTCTCTATTTTTTTCATAAATACCGAGTGACACTCGGTCAGATCAATCCTTCTTTCTAGAGGATTGCATATATGATTCGACACATTACCAACATGTTCGAGGGAATGAATTTTACCCTCGACCATTTGATCAGATTATACAGCCCTCGTCTCTTTCGCGGGGGCCTAATTAAACTGCACCGTTGATCTTCCAAGGCGTTCCCCACCTGCATTGACGAGGATAAAGATCGAGGATGGATGAGCCGATTTGTTAGAATCAGAACTTTGGACATCATCCCTGCTGATAGAATGCCGTTCCCGAAGGATTGGAATATGAAACGTAAGTACCCCTGAATTGAGTATGTTTTGCCATCTCTTTTTCTCTTGGCTGATTTTCTTCTAATTGTGTAGCCACCGTTTGGTTTCCCGGAGCGGTCCAGGACCTTCCGAGGAGATCAAACTTTTGGACTCCACTTTCCCATACAACAAACGTGTTTGGCGCGATCTGGCTAAGACGCAGTTGAAGGCCAAGAACCACGGTATGCTCTCGTTGTTATTTTTTTCTCATTCTTTGTAAGAACTGTCGATTGTGGTGTTTTTTGATATAACACGCTTGTGCAGGCCTTGGTGAAGGTGTGTTGATGAGACCTCCCCTACCTGGTGAGGAAGAGGCTCCAAAGACTTCCAAGGACAAGAAAAGGAAAGAGGAGGCCTCAGCGGAGTCTCCAAAATCCAAAAGGGCAAAGGCTCGGAAGCCCAAAACCGATGCCATGGTCATATCCTCAATGGCCGTTGAGAGCCTGCGAGCCGAGGAAGCAAGTGATGATACCTGCCCGTTGGTACAAATGGCAAAATGAAGCGTTGATGCTTCGAGAGTGTTTGGGCGACCGTCTGTTGAGTTGGAGGCGGCCGATACGGACCCGCCTTGTGCTGAGGAGGCCTCGAGGAGGGTTCGGGCGCAGTCCTCAAGCCGCTCGTCGGACATGACAGAGTCCATGTTGATGAGCTCGGAGGGCTTGCTACTAGAGCTTTTTGGGGTTGGGAAGAAGCCTTGATGGAGGCTGATGTTGCCGGTGGATTTCACTCGGGCCCGTCATTTTCTCCAGGGGAGATACGAGATGCCCAAGACAGGAATGTCCCCGGTTTGGGGACGTCTCACGGAGAGGATAACATATTTAGAGACTATTTTGAAGGTGTAGAGGAGGACCGATGTCGATGCCCCCGCTGCCCCTGAGGAGGCTGAGAGGATCCAAAAATAGGCGAGTCTCTTGAAATAATATGTCGTTCTTCAACTTTCTACTCTTGCTTGCTAATGTTCTTCCTCTGTGATGCAGGTCAAGAAGTTGTATGACCAAGCTTTCTCCAAGATGCAAGATGAGTTGACTTATCGTGGATAGGAGCTTGAGAAGCTTATGTCGGAGTCGGTCGAGCTGGAGGCTCTATGTGCTCGAAAAGAGGAGGAATTGATAAACCTCCAAGCAGGCTCGTAGAGAGCGCTCCGAGAGAGGGCCGACTTCATCGAGCAGGTATTCTGGTATTCCACAATTTTATTTTTAATTGCAATTCTTGGTGCTGATCGACTTATTTTCTGTGCTTTTTAGATTAGGAAGAAGGATGCCCTGGTGGAGCGGCTCCGAGAGGATGTTGCGGCCAAGGATGCCGAAATCCTTGAGCCGGCTCGACTGAATGATGCCGCGGATTTGGATAGGGACACGCTTTGGGGGAAGCTATCCTCGATCCAAGACCTTCATCGAGATGCTCAGGAGGAGGCTGTTTCCTATCTGCGGTCAAGTCTGAGGCCGATGAGTTTGTCTCCTCATACAAAAGGGATGCTGCTGCTGCAAATGACCGGGCCAGAGAGATATTCGAGAAGGCTAGGTCGGCATGGGGCTTCGATCCCTCGAACGCTGTGTGACAGTATCATTTATGTGACATGACCGTGAAGTGACCGAGGTAGCCCCACCGGTAGACTTTTTCAAAAGTTATGAAAACTTTGTCAGAATTAAATGGCTTTAAAAGTAGTTGAATAGCCACCGCTTGCTCTATATATACTTGCTTCCTCTTTATTTTAAGTCTTGTAACTTTGCAAAACTATCTTTTCTTTCAACGTTCTCTTCCTTTTCTCATCTTGCGAAACTGTTTTCATTTCTTCCTCTTTACCTTTGCTTGATTATTTATGGCTGCCATGCCTGAATCCATTCACCAAGAAGAGGAAAACCTTACCTCTTCTTCTTGCCCGGCCGGTGATACACCGCCGACATATGGCGAGTTAACCTCGAGCTGCTTTGCTTTGAAGAAAGATTTTGCACTAGAGAAACACTTAGATGCCCCGGGCCATCGAGAGCATGCGTCGAGGTTCATCCGATCGATAGAAGAAAACCACCTCGAGGCCGTGAGGAGAGACTGCGGCTGGGGAGAAAATGTTATGGTGCAGATACCTTCCCGAGAAGAGAATATTATGGCTTACGCGGAAGGATTCTTGAATGTGTATACGTACCCATTTACATTGGGTCTCCTCGACCGCCTTGTGCTAGAATTTTTCCAAAGGTATCGAGTCACTCTGGCTAAAATTCACCCGTCCTCTGGCGGATAGTATTGATGATGAGGTACTTTATTGAAAAGGTTGAGCTCGAGTTTACCCTTAGCCATCTTATCAGATTATATCGGCCCCTGCATTGTCGGGTCCTAGTTGCATTACGACGCCGATCCACAAGGCCCTTTATTGCCAGTGACGACGAGGACCGAAACCGAGGATGGATGAGTTGGTTTGTCCGAGTGAGGACCGTCGATATTATTCCTGCAGAGTTCCTACCGTTTTTCGAGAAATGGAACTTCAAACGTACTACATCGTAACTTAGTGCCCTTTTCTTTGGTTGATTTATAAGAATGTTTATTCCTTTTTCTCAGCGGTCCCGTGGATGCCGGAAGAGATCCCCGATCTTGCAGACTGGACTCGAAGGTTGGTAGCTTCGTCGTCCTATGATGAACGCAAGTGGCGAGATTTGTTGAAGGGCAGATGGGAAGCAAAGCACCACGGTATGAGCCATGTGATTTCCCTTTTGAGGAATGTTTCCTTTTATGTGTATTAACTCCACTACCACAGGTGTTGGTAGATTCTCGGAGATGAGACCGTGCCTCTTCGAGGAGAGGGAAGGACCATCGGCTTCGAATACGAGGAAGGATAATAAGCGAAAAAGGTCCTCGATGGATGAGGACACTTTCAATGAGGCGGGGCCTGCCCAAAGACACAAAGGAGACGCCGTTGCTGAAGAGGACTTCATTTGTGTTGGTCATTCCATGGATATCAGCTCGCCTCGGGAGGGTGGTTCTTCATCTATGGCTCGAACCAGGGGCTCTCTCGAGGTTTCCGAATCGGCTGGTCCTGGGACCTCTAGCCTCGAGAGTGAGGTTCTACGAGAAGGAAAGAGCAAGAGTCTTTCACCATCATCATCTTCCTCCCTCGAAGGTACTTAGAGGGATGCTTGGATCCAGGGGTCACCTAAATCAAGTGGGGTCTCGAGCGATCATATCCCCGTTGAGAGCGGTTCAACTGGGGTCGATGGGATCAGGCCAGTAGACGCATGTTCAACTTTTGAGGAGGCTCAGAGGCTCTGATCCATGGTGAGTTTCGGCTGATTTTGTTTGCTTTTCAGCTATGAATTTTCATTCTTTGAACTAATGCTCCTTTTCCGTAGGTCTTTGACAAGCTCAAGTTCGAGCTTCTTCATTGTGAGACCAAGTTGCGAGAATCTTTGGGCAAGGAAAAATCATTCAGGCTCCTTTGCAATAGAAGAAGAAAGAATTGATACATCTTCGATCGGAGATGCATCGAAGTCAAAACTATGAAGGCAATCTCGAGCGTCAGGTAACCCTTATACTGGAGGAGTACATGCTTCAGCTGCAGAGAAAAACAGAAGCACTGGAACGCCTCTGGGGTGAGTTTGGTCAAGTAAATTCCGAATGCGATGTGTTGAAGGCGCATATAGGCGTTCATGTTGTGGCCAAAAGGAATGCCTTGGCCAAAGCCTCTGCCCTCGAGGTACAACTTCGTAATGCTCGAGAAAGTAGTTTGATTCAGACGAATATGATTGCCGAGCTTGAGACTGATCTTTTGAATATGAAGGCCGAGGTCGTGGACACCCGGGATGAAGCTGAAGAAGTTCGAGCGAAGGCTGATAGGAAGGTGGCCGTTTATTTGAAAGATGTTGCTGATGCTTGAGTTGAGATGAGAAGTGCCTTTGACAAATAGAGGAGGGGCAATGAGTATGCCCGATGCAGGTCTCGGAGGAGACCCTCGAAGAGATACATGCTAGGGGCTTTGACCTATCGGAAGAGATAAAGCAGGCCGAGGCGGATGAGATCGACGCCAAGTTTTTCCTTTCCTCTTGAGCCGATGCTGATATTTGAAGGCTCCGAGGGAGCTGGTACCTGTAGCAGACTAGGTTTTCCTTCTTTGTTCTTTGTAAAGACTCCTGTGGGAGCATTGTAAATGCATATTTGTAATACACATATATATATATGAAATATTCTTTAGTTTTTCTGATTTGCTTGTGGATAATTAGCCCGATGAATTGGACTTTGAGATGAAGCCTTTGGGGTTATAAATTGGCTCTGAGGCTTTTTAGGCTGGCCCGTGGGCTCTCACACATTGGGTTGGTACGCCCTTTAATATAGCTGGCGACTTGGGCTCTTACGCGTTAGGTTGGTACGACCTTTAGTGTAGCTGGAGACTTGGGCTCTTATGCATTTGGCCCTGGGACACCTTAGTTAACCGTTTAGGGCTCAGCCTCTGAGTCGGGTTTCAACTCGAGCTCATCGACCCTTAGGTTTTTAAATCGGTCTTGAGGCGCTTTGGTTCGGCATGACCTGTAGTAGGCGACTTGGTCTCTTATGCGTTAGGTAGGTATGACCTTCCGTGTAGCTGGCGACTTGGGCTCTTATGCAATTGGCCCTGAGGTGCTTTAGTTAATCGTTTAGGGATCAGTCTCTAAGTCGGGTTTTGGATCGAGCTCATCGGACCTTAGGTTTTTAAATTGGCCTTGAGGCGCTTTGGTACGGTACGACCTGTAGCTGGAGACTTGGGATCTTACGCGTTAGTTCGGTACGACCTTTAGTGTAGCTGGAGACTTGGGCTCTTACGCATTAGGTCGGTACGATCTTTAGTGTAGCTGGCGACCTGGGCTCTTACGCTTTAGGTCGGTACCCTTTAACCGATTCTTTTCGAAGTTGTTTCGAAGTAATTGGAGGCCTGTGATTTTATGGCGACAACCGGACGTCTCCGAGTCGCGTTAGTTTGGCCGGAGCCTTATGATAGTGGTCATCGTATTTGGCCGTAGTCTTTAGTCCCAGAGTGAGATAGCCTCGGCTTCTATATCGAGGGTATGCCTTTTTAGGGGTCGTATAAGTTCGATATATAGCCTTGAATTTGATATCGGGATTATGCCTTTTTAAGGTCTTACAAATTTGTACATGCCTTGCTTGGGGTCTTGCAATTTTGACGTTGCCTCGTGGAGGGCTTACATTGGTGCCTTATGGAGGGTCTATGATCTCAAAGTTGCCAGCCCTAAGGTCTTACGGCTTCGAGTTAGATAGCTTGATGAGCCGATAGTCGAGGGCATTCCCCGAGTCGGAGTTGATATTTCCTCATGGAGGGATTATATTGTTGATATTGCCTCATAGAGGGATTACACCGGTGATATTACCTCATGGAGGGCTTACATTGGTGATATTGGCTCATGGAGGGCTTACATTGGTGATATTGGCTCATGGAGGGCTTACATTGGTGATATTGGCTCATGGAGGGCTTACATTGGTGATATTGACTCATGGAGGGCTTACATTGGTGATATTGCCTCATAGAGGGCTTACATTGGTGATATTGCCTCATGGAGGGCTTACATTGGTGATATTTCCTCATGGAAGACTTATGTGCTCGAAGTTTCCGGCCCTGAGGTCTTATGGCTTCGAGTTTTTGATGATTCGATGGGGTGACTATCGAGGACAGCTCCCGAGTGGTCGGTAAGTTTTTGGCCTTGGGGCCGTTTCTTGTGAAAATAACAAACTTATTTGACGCGCGAAGTGTTTTGATGATAAAAGATTCTTCTCCGATTACTTGGTACAAGTACACATTTTTCACCATCGAGGGTTTGATTATTCTATGTGGACACGGTTCATTCGATCATTTGGTCCTATACATTGTTCTCCTATCGAGACCCTCTTCGGCGTGTTTCAGTAATCTCCCGGGGGGATACCCCTCAGTATTTGAGGTTGATCGAAGAGAAGCCTTGAATACTTGGTGAGTTCTCCTTAGGTATCATATGGGTGTTTCCTCGTTAAAAACCTCATCGGTAAAACCCATTTGGGATAAAATCAGGCGTGAGGGAAAAAGAGCGCAACTCATGATTTAAAACTTAAGGCCTTCGAGCTGGAGGGTGCTCCGATTCTTTTTCAATCGAACACCTGCACATATGTTAGTGTAAAACGTGAAGGAAAGAGGAAGAGGATTGTACCTTAGCTGTGGTGGCGTTCAATCGTCGGTATGCTTCGGTTGTTCATTTCGAGGATGCGACACGGTCCTTTATTCGTTCATCCGAGGATGTAGTTTGCGATTGCTACTTGGCTGTTTACTTGTTTTTTGGCTCCTCCGATGTAGAAGGTGTCGGTGCCACATCGTGCATTACAAATATTTCTTTTGCTGCATGTTGTTCCCCATATACTAATTTTATTCCATCCTTCGTAAGGAACTTCATCATTTGATGAAGGGTCGACGACACCGTCTTCATACTGTGAATCCACGACCTTCCAAGCAATGCATTGTATCTTATGTCACCTTTGATGACATGAAACTTGGCGTTTTGAATTGTACCGGCCACGCTGACTGGGAGGATGATTTCCCTTTTGGTAGTTTCGCTTGCCATGTTGAATCCGATGAAGACACGGGAGGCGGGCACGATCTGGTCAAGCAACCCGAGTTGTTCTACCACCCTCGACCGAATTATGTTGGCCGAGCTACCTGGATCCACGAGCACACGGTTAATTTGAAATTTAATCAAAAGAAAATAAATTACTAGTGCGTCATTATGAGGTTGAGACAAGGTCTCGATGTCCTCTTCGCTGAATGGAAGGGCGTCTTCCGGTATGTAGCTCCGAGTTTGCTTTTCCTTGGTGATGGATACTTTTGTTTTCTTAAAAATGGGTCCCCGAGGGATGTCGACTCCACCAATAATCATGTGGATGACATGTCGTGGTGCTTCTGTTTCATTTTTCTTGTTTGTCTCTTTTTCCCAAAACTGGTTTTTAGCTTGGTCGCTGAGGAACTCTCGAAGGTTCCCTTTGCTAATCATTCAGGCTACCTCTTCTCGAAGCTGTCTGCAATCCTCGGTCCTATGACTATGGGTATCGTGATATTCGCATATTAAGTTGGGGTTCCTCTGCGTAGGATCTGATAGCACGGGTCTTGGCCACCTGGTATTCCTGATCTTACTTATGGCCGATACGATGTCTAAAACATCTATGTTGAAGTTGTACTCAGATAGACGGGGTGCCTCTACCGGCCCTGTGTGCCTGTCAAACCCTACTTTATTCACGAGTCCCCGAGGATTCTTTCCTCGGTCCATACTTTGGTCACTTCGAGGTATGTTACACCTCGAGATATTTCTCCAATTTTTTATGTACGGTTGATACCTTTCTTTGTTTGGCCTTGGTTCTCTTTATGGAAGCCTCGATTCCTTTGCTAAGACTGTGCTAGGATACACCGAACCCGAGGGGGCTTCCAATTGGTCGTCCTCGACCCTAATCTTCGACTGATACCTGTTGTGTACATCCTCCCAAACTACGGAGGGGTACTCGATTAAATTTTGCTTCAGCTATTTTGAAGCTATCGAGCTTCGTTCATTCAAGTCCTGAGTGAAGGCTTTTACCGCCTAATCATTAGAGACAGGTGGTAATTCCATTCGTTCTAATTGAAAGCGGGATACGAACTCCCTTAACATCTCATTCTCCCTTTGTTTGATTTTGAAGACGTCAGATTTCCTTGTAGCAACCTTGATGGCACCAACATGTGCTTTCACAAAGGAGTCCGCCATCATGGCAAATGAATCTATCGAGTTCAGGGGCAGGTTATGATACCACATCATGGCCCCTTTGGATAGTGTTTCTCAAAATTTTTTCAATAGGACAGATTCAATCTCGTCATCTCTTAGGTCGTTCCCTTTCACAACACAAGTGTAGGCAGTAATGTGCTAATTGGGGTCCGAGGTTCCGTTGTACTTCGGGAGATCGGACATTCTGAAATGGGCTTCGGGGCTGCATTTGATGGGAATGCGTTTTGCACGAACTTTTTTGAATCTACACTTTTCGGAATCGAGGGTGTGCCGGGATCTGATCGACCCTCGAGTTATAGGTCTCCACTTTTTTGCCGTTAGCTTCTATCTTCTTTTCGCCCGATTCAATCCTCTTTGCGAGTCTTCGAGCATCTTCATAATGGCGGAGTCGGCTGCTGACCGATTATTACTCGACCTTTTTAGTGCCTCTTCGATTCGAGGAGCCGTTTCTGGTAGTGTTGTGCTTGGGGTTCTCTGATGGCTTTGTAGTTGAGAAATAGCCACCCGTTGTGCTTGCAACATCTCAAAAATGACATGAAGGCTAACTTTCCTTTCTCTTTAAGCAGGGGCTCCCTGCACTTCACGCTGGTCTCTTTCATGCACACTTCCATCTGTATGAGAGCTCACATCGACATGTTGAAGCATTGCGTGAGCCTTCATCGACAGGGATTTGCACCGGTGCCCCTTCAGGGTTTTGCGGTGGCACACCGGCACCTGAAGTAGCTGCGCCATTCTCTCCGTAATCCTTAGGGCCGTTGTTTTCATGTGCGTTTACTGAGTTAGACATTTTCTGACCTGAAATTGAAGATTCTTGGACAAGAAAAAGTGTAAAGAATAACTTGTGTTTTTAGAAAACCAGCACTAAAACAATCACTATTATTTTTAGCCCCACGATGGGCGCCAAACTGTTTTCCTTGAAAATGTTAATTACAATTATATTTGATTTTGTGGTTCTAAAAATACGTGATCTATTTTAATACCAGTTTTTTAGACAGTAGATGCTAGGTGAGAAGTGAGAAAACAAAATAAGAGCGAAGGATAGCGAGATTATGCAAATCGAGCAGTAGAGACACGGGTCTCGAGGTTGGTCGGAATGGGCCTCGAGGTCGAGCTTAAGAGCTTGACAAGGGGCTGTCGAGAATGATATAACGGTATTAAAGGCTTCAAATATGTCCTTTGTGATTAATAACGAGTAATAACTGAAGAACAACTAATGAACACAATAAATAAAAAGCAATAAATCAATGAAACAATTGTAGAGATGTTTTAGTTAGAGAGAAGATGATGTTCTTGTTCTTGTATTGAATATCATGTGTCTTACAAAGTGACAAAGGTCTCCCTTATATATGAGGGGGAATCCCACCATAATACATGTGTAATTAATGCAAAGAATGATGACTGGTACAATCATTTAATGCCACGGTACGAGTTTGTACTATTTTGCGTACTTGGTCAGCTTTAACCACGTGCCTTTTGGGAATTTCCCACCTTTCCACGTTAGTCTTCGATTTGTACTGCCCCGAGGTCGAGGACCTTCGATATGTCCTCTCGATGCCAAAACTCGAACCTTCGAGCTTTCTAAGAGCCATAATAATCGTAAAATCGATAAAATCAAGCTCTCCAATTTTAACCGTATACAATATATTGCATCACCCAATAACTAAATCGTGGCTTCTTCTCAGCCGCTCTTCTTTGTTTATATAGGAGGTGGTTGTGTTTTTTAATTTTGGATGGGGCAACTACTTATTAATATTGTTAATTGCAGGAGTCCCTCGGTGTTTGGAGATATCTGCAGAAAGAAAGCCATACCAATTGCGGTAAAAATCTATATAAAATATTTTGGATGCTGGGAATAGCCGTTTGTTCTTGGAATGAGGCAACAGGTGCTTTTGTAGAGCACTGAAAAATTGTGGCTGTCATTTCTTAAGGAAATGAAGTTGGTGCAAGAAATTAATACTTGTAGTTCGATTATTCGTATACTTTATGCATGGTCGTATATATTCAAGGATGATTTTCATTGGCTTATATTATTCACGCTTCAAATATTCAGTCTTAAGCCTACAAAAAACAAACAATGTTAGAATGTCCCATATTAAATGAAAAAATAGATGTGGTATTTTACAATATGATTCTGCATAATTTTACCTTATGACCTAACTTATGGAGCTAAATTAGGTCCTATGTCCATTTTATTTACTATCATTATTGTCAAGAACACTTGCCTAGCTGCTGGCGTGAATAATAAACTGTCAGATCTACTTCACTTCCGAATTCACTAGCTGTTTACATGCTCTTTCAGCAGTGAAGTGATTAAAGAAGAAAAAGTTTTTCAATGCATTATTATTTGTCATAACTTGTTATAATGAACCATGGATTAATTAACGGAGCCATTGTTTCGATAAAATCCGGAAATAACTTCTCTACCTTTTAAAGACAAGGATAAAGTCTGCGTACACTCTACCCTTTCCAGACCTCACTTGTGAGACTATACTCAATATGCTGTTGTTGTTGTTGTTGTTATTGTTTCAATAAAACATTTCAATAAGAGCACTCGATGAAGATAGCTTTGGTGGCCTCCGCTTCTTCCTCTATCAGGCGGCGACAATTCCCCTCCTTCACACCCACTACATAGAAGAGTTGTTCCTTAATCCCCACTACAATTAATAAAAATGATCTTTAGAGCGATATATGATATTAATTGTTCGAGACAAGTAGAGAATTAATTGTCCTTTTATTTTATTGTCTCGATAAGATAAAAGTGTTCATGTCAATTTGTGGCACATACCATAGAATTGTCCGGAAGAGATTAACTCAATCTAGGGTCAAATTGTTTCTTGTTATTTTTCATGTCATATGCAATCATGCAGTACCACAGAATTTTCCTTTCAATGTTGTTTAATAGTAAATGCATTTGTATACGGTCGAAATCGAGCATACCCGATTTCATTGGTAGGGGAGTTACTTCGAGGGTAGCTTCGTAATAGATCAGGCTCGAGCTCGAAGATATAACACCGAACCTGGAGATCGAAGTGTTCATTGAGATCGAGACCAAGCATGATTGACTTCGAGTAAGGTGTAATAACATAATGACGAGATACCAGTAACCAATCGAAGATCACGGTGGAAATCCCGGAACAGGACAAATCAAAGGGGTTATTGATGTCAATCTTGGGACTTATTTTCATTATTAGAATTGTACCTTATTTAGGATTCCTCTATTATATAAAAAGAGATCCCATTAATTTGTAGGGGCATCATATTTCACTGACAAAAAATTATACTTATGCTATTCTCTTTATTTTGCTCATTGTTCATAAGAATTGTTCTGTTCTCTACTGTTCTAATTACCCCCCACCTCAAGACTATCTCGAATCGAGGTCGAACCACTGCTTTCACACTGGTTTGATTTATTTTATTTTCTAATTTATCTATTTAATTATTGTTTATCATTTGGTATTGAATTAAATCACATATCCTTAAAACCACAATATAAGTTTAATTGTTACTCGGTTTTTAGGGTAAACAGTTTGGCACCCACGGTGAGGCTAAGGATAATAGTGATTGTTCAGTACTGATTCTGATAAAACACACTATTTTACGCTTGTTCTTGTCAAGAATTTTTGCTTTCAGGTTAAAACATGTCAAACTCACGAAACGCATCCACACACGGTGACAATGGCCTCGGATTACACGGGGAAAATGAAAATATGATTGCTCTAGGAGTCGAGGTGCCACAGGAAAATCTCGGGGGAGCACCGGTTGCCAACCCAGCCGATGTTAGTTAGCATGTTGCTCTAAATACGGACCTAGGGACGGATCTCAATGGGAGTGTACGCAGAGAAGGCTGATCTGGTGGCCAAGGAATGCAGGGCAGGGGAGACGAAGTAGTCAGTATCCAAGTGATATTCGAGATGCTTCAGGCTCATCAAGCCGCTATTGCTCAGTTACAAAATCAACATAGAGCTCTGAATAGGGTGGAGCCAGAAATTACTCGCCGTAGTGAGCCAGTACCGGAAAGGTCGTATAGTAACGAATCGGGGACTGATCCTACGATAATGAAAATGCTCGAGGAGCTCACCAAAAGAATTGAATCGGGGGAGAAGAAAATCGAAGCCAACGATAAAAAAGTTGAAACATACAACTCCCGAATTGATTAGATACTTGGGGCACCGCCAATTTTGAAAGGGATGGATTCGAAGAAGTTTGTACAAAAGCCGTTTCCTTCCAGTGTGACTCCGAAGCCTATTCCAAAGAATTTTCGTATGCCAGACATACCTAAATATAATGGTACCACCGATTCCAATAAGCATGTTACTTCCTATACATGCGCCATCAAGGGTAACGATTTGGAAGATGACAAAATCGATCTGTGTTATTCAAAAAGTTCAGAGAGACCCTGTCGAAGGGAGCAATGATTTGGTATCACAACCTACCACCGAATTCCATCGACTCATTTTCCATGTTAGCAGATTCTTTTGTAAAGGCACACGCCGGGGCCATAAAGGTCGCAACAAGGAAATAAGATCTTTTCAAGGTAAGACAAAGGGATAATGAAATGCTGAGGGAGTTCGTGTCCCGATTTCAAATGGAGCGCATGTAGTTGCCACCGGTCACAGATGATTGGGCCATTCAAGCTTTTACTCAAGGATTGAATGAACAGAGTTCGATAGCATCACGTCAGTTGAAACATTTGATCGAGTATCCAGCTGTTACTTGGGCAGATGGGCACAATCGATATCAGTCGAAGATCAGGGTCGAGGACGACCAACTAGGAGCCCCTTCCGGTTCAGTACATCCTAACATGCCGACAATTAAAAATAAGAGGGACGTCGATAGGGAGCCAAGGTCGAACAAAGAACGATATCAACCATACACCGCAGATCGAAGGAGCAATGGTCCGGGACGCAATTCCACCCGAAACAATCGAAGAAGTGATCGAGGATAGATCTCTCGGGGACTTATGAGAAAAAGTGGGTTTGACAAGTATGCCGATCCCACAGAGACACCTCGATGCGGAGTATAACTTTAGCATCGATGCTTCGGGCATTGTATCGACAATCAGAAGGATCAAAGATACTAGATGGCGTAGACCCATACAGACTTATCCTTCCTAAAGAAACCCAAATCTGTTGTGCAAGTATCATGGCACGCATGGTCACATGACTGAGGATTGCAGACAATTAAGGAAGGAGGTAGCCCGTCTATTTAACAAGGGCCACCTTCGAGAGTTCATCAGTGATCGAGCCAAGAATCATTTCAGGGAAAGGGACGCCAATAGGAAAAATGAACAGGAGGAACCCCAACATGTCATTCATATGATCGTTGGTGGGGTCAACATTCTACAGGGACCCATATTCAAACGCACTAAGGTATCAATCACTAGGGAAACGAACCCGAGATTATGTGCCAGAAAGCACCTTATCATTCAATGACGAAGAAGCAGAAAGAATTTCTCAGGCCCACAATGACGCTCTAGTAATTTCTATCTTATCAAATAAAGTTCAAGTTAAGCGTGTTTTAGTGGTTCCAGATAGTTCAGAAAATATCATCCGATCGAGGTGGAGCAGCTTGACCTACAGGATCAAATCGTGCCTGCAACTCGAGTCTTAAACGACTTCAATATGGCCAGTGAAACATTTAAAGGGGAGATTATCCTACCGATGAACGTGGCTGGAACCATTCGAGATATCAAGTTCCACGTAATCGAGGGCGATATGAGGTACAATGCCCTGCTCAGAAGGCCTTGGATACACAACATAAGGGCAGTCCCCTTGACCCTCCACCAGATGATGAAATTCCCGACGTCAGACGATGTAAAAACAATGTACGGGTAACATCATGTTGCAAAGGAAATATTTGTGATCGATGAGGTAATGCCGATATCGACGTTATCAACCTCGGAAAAGTTGAGCATCAAAGGTAAACAAGAGGCCAAATAGCAATCACCGCCACCAACTTCGAATGAATCAGGGAAGTAGGATATAGAAGAAGAAGAGGAGGATTTTTTAATCCCTCGAACCTTTGTTGTTTCCGAAGATTATGACGCCATCAAATCAACGGTCGAAGAGTTAGAACAGGTTATACTGATCGAGTACCTGCCTGAGCGAAAGGTATACCAGGGAACGGGATTAACCCCTGAACTCAGGAAAAATCTTATTCAATTTCTTATTGATAAGATAGATTGTTTTGCTTGGTACCATTTAGACATGAAATGGATACCACCGGAGATAACAGCACATCGGCTAAGCCTGGTACCTAAGTTCAGACTGGTGAAGCAAAAGAGAAGACCTCAGTCCGAGGTAAAGCACGGGTTCATAAAGGACGAGGTAACTAAACTTCTCAAAATAGGGTCCATTCGGATGGTAAAATATCCCGAATGGTTAGCCAATGTAGTCATAGTCCCTAAAAAAGGGAACAAACTTAGAATGTGCGTAAACTTTAAGGATTTGAACAAGGAATGCCCCAAAGATTCTTTTCCATTGCCTAACATCGATCGTATGATAGACGCCACGGTCGGCCATGAGATCCTTAATTTTCTCGATGCCTATTCCGGGTACAATAAAATTCAGATGAACCTGGAAGACCAAGAAAAGACTTCATTCATCACCAAGTACAAAACAAACTGTTATAATGTAATGCCTTTCGGGCTAAAAAATGTAGGAGCTACTTACCAATGCCTAGTGAATAAATTGTTCAAAGAACAAATAGGTAAGTCAATGGAAGTGTATATTGATGACATGCTAGTTAAGTCCCTGCGCGCAGAGGACCATTTAGCTCATTTGCAGGAAACGTTCTGAGGAAATATAACATGAAGCTCAACTTCGAGAAATGTGCTTTCGGGGTCGGTTAGGGAAAGTTCCTTGGCTTGGTGGTGTCGAATCGAGGGATCGAGATCAACCCCGATAAAATCAAGGCCATCGAAGACATCACCGTCGTGGACATTGTAAAAGCCATGCAAAGGCTGACTGGATGGATAGCCGCCTTAGGTTGATTCATCTCGAGGTCATCGGATCGAAGCCACCGATTTTTTTCTCTACTCAAAAAGAAGAACGATTTTGCCTGGACCCCGAAATTCCAACAAGTATTAGAGCAATTGAAACGATACCTATCGAGCCCACCACTGCTTCACACTCCAAAAGGAAGATGCCAAACTTTACTTGTACTTGGCAGTATCAGAAATCGCGGTTAGTGGTGCCTGGTTCGAGAAGAGAAAGATACGTAATTCCCTATGTATTACATAAGTCAAACTTTAGGAGAAGCAGAAACTAGATATCCACACCTAGAGAAATTGGCACTTATGCTGATAAGAGCCTCTAGAAAATTAAAACCATACTTTCAATGTCACCCCATATGCGCATTAACCACTTACCACTTTGTAATATTTATCACAAGCCCGAACTGTCGGGTCGGTTGGCCAAATGAGCCGCCGAACTTAGTGGGTACGATATCGAATATCAACCCCGAACGGCTATCAAGTCTCAAATTTTAGAGGACTTCGTGGCCAATTTCACGCCAACCCTCGTACCCGAAGTTGAAAAGGAACTCTGATTAAAATCGGGTACATCATCGGGGGTATGGACACTTTTCACAGACAACACTTCGAATGTGAAGGGGTCCGGGCTAAGCATCATTTTGAAGCCGCCCACGGGTAACACTATTAGGAAATCTATCAAAACTTATAAGTTGACTAATAACAAGGCCAAGTACAAGGCCATGATTGCAGGTCTCGAGCTAGCGAAAATCTTGGGAGCAACGTCATTGAAGCCAAGTGTGACTCTTTACTGGTGGTGAACCAAGTAAACAAAACCTTCAAAGTTCGTGAGGATAAAATGCAAATATATTTGGACAAGTTGCAGGTAACTTTGTATCATTTCAAGGAATGGACTTTGCAACATGTTCCTTGAGAACAAAATAGTGAGGCCGACACACTTGCAAATTTGGGGTCATCGGTCGAGGAAGATGAGATAAGCTCGTGGATTGTCGTTCAACTCTCGAGATTTGTGATCGAGGAAGGTCATGTTGAGATAAACTCTACAAGCTTAACCTGAGATTGGAGGAATAAATATATTGAATACTTAAAAATGGAAATCTCCCATCGGACCCTAAATAATTGAGGTCACTACGAACCAAAGCTGCTCGATTCATATTGGACGAAGATGGAACATTATACAGGAGAACATTCGACAGACCATTGACAGTGTGTTTGGGATCAGGGGACACTGATTATGTTCTACGAGAGGTCCATGAAGGCACTTGTAGGAACCACTCCGGCGCCGAATCACTGATTCACAAAGTCATTAGAGCATGATACTATTGGGATAACATGTAAAAGACTCTAAGAAGTTTGTTCAAAAATATGATAAATGTCAAAGGTTTGCACCGATGATCCACCAGCCCGGAGAACAACTTCATTCGGTCCTATCCCCATATCCAATTCATGAAATGAGGGATGGATATCGTCAGTCCTCTACCATCGACCCCAGGTAAAGCTAAGTTCATTTTATTTATGACTGACTATTTCTCTAAATGGGATGAAGCACATGCTTTCGATAAAGTCAGAGAGAAAGAGGTTATAGACTTCATCTGGGATCACATCGTGTGTCAATTCGGGGTACCCATCGAGATAGTGTGCGATAATGGAAAACAATTTATTGGCGGCAAAGTGACAAAATTCCTCGAAGACCATAAAATAAAAAGGATATTGTCAACGCCATATCATCTTAGTGGGAATGGACAGGCCGAATCGATGAACAAGACTATCATCTGAAACCTAAAGAAAAGGCTGAATGATGCTAAGGGGAAATGAATGGAAATTCTTCCCGAAGTCCTTTGGGAATATCGAACAACATCGAAGTCCAGTACAGAGGAAACTCTATTTTCCTTAGTATATGGCTCCAAAGCCTTGATTCCAGTGGAAGTTGGTGAACCCAATGCCAAGTTTCGACATACAACAGAAGAATCAAATCACGAGTCTTTGAATACTAGCCTCGAATTATTGGATGAAAAACGAGAAGCTGCACTCATTCGAATGGTTGCACAAAAGCAACGAATCAAAAGATACTATAATAGGAGAACCAACCTCCGCCACTTCAGAATCGGGGACTTATTTCTAAGAGAAGTCACCATCAACACTCGAGATCCTAATGAAGGGAAGATCGGCCCGAATTGAGAAGGACCCTACCAAGTCCTCAAAATCTTTAGAATGGGGTCTTATAAGCTCGCCACGATGGATGGCGAACAACTTCCAAACAATTGGAACATATCGCTTCTCAAACGATATTATTGCTAAGGTATGACTTTCTCCCTTTTTTTCATTTATATATTTGATGCTAACTTACTGAAGGTATTCAATGGTTTAACACGTTATGTGCCTTACATTTTATGTGCGTTAATGATAAAAATACACTTTTTATGTGCATAATGGAGTCTATTTCATGTGTAGGTGCATTGGAGATGGAAACCGAGCTAAATGGATGCATGAACGTCAAAAATACGCTCAAGAGTCGAAAAAGAGTGACTCGGGCTATAGCCGGGTGTTTTGGCCCTAAAGCTAGGCCAACCCGGGCGGTAGTGGGGCGTTTGGCCCCTAAAGCCAGGCTGACCCTGGCGTTAGTGGGGCATTTGCCCCTAACACCAGGTCTGCCCTGGCTTTAAAGGGGCGTTTGAGCCCAAACGCCTGGGTCCCGAGGTCCAGTCAATTCCGAGTTTTAAAGGTTTTAAGTGTTTCCCAGTTGGAATAGAAGTCTCCTACACGGCTAGGGTTTATCCCAAACATATAAATAGACCCAAAAACACAACTTGAAAGGTAAGGATGCCATTGAAGTGAAGAAAAACCTGTGGATTACTACTCAGTGAAGCAAACATTGATTTTTATAGCTTTTATTCATTATTTTGTAGTTCAATTATGCAAGTTATTTTAGAATTGATTCTTATGAATATGAGTAGCTAATTTTCTTAATCTAGGGTTTTGGTGGAACCCTTTGGGGGATAAACTTATTGTGATATTAATATAGTTTTGATTGGTTGATTAATCTCTATTTGTTCAACTACGTTCTTGTTGTAGTTGATTGAAGGGCTCTCAATTAGCTGTTCCTATTTATTATGTATCTACTTGAGAGAGAGTGCATATTTAGGTAGTTGTTTGAACAACATCACTCCTGGAGTATAGACGAAAGTCATAACCGAGGGTTTAGAAGTTGGATTAGAAATAACGATACTTCAGGTGCAATCTAAAGTGAACTGTAATGCAATCTAGCTAACGTAACTTGAGAGAGTGCATCTAGTAAATTATCATAATTACTTGAGAGAGATTTATGGTAGATAGAGTGTTCATGATTCATAGAGACAACTAATCAAACTATAAGAAGTATTCGAGAAGGAGGTTCACTAACGGGGGAAACCATAGCCTTAGACATTTATCATAATTGTTTACAACACATTGATAGTAACTGTTAGTTATTATTATTTTCAGTAGAATTAGTAAAAGATCACCAATTTATATTCAAAAAGTCTTGAGAGAATTGATTGAGTAAAAGTTGCATATTCTAAAGACTTGATTGATACATAAATTCCCTGTGGGATCGACTCTAGGCATAATACCCCGGATTATATTTGCAACGCCCGCTTAGTCTTTTATAAGACATAGTTAAACTTTAATTTATATATTTGATGCTAACTTACTGCAGGTATTCAATCAAAGACATCGAGACCTAAGTTATTAAAGCACGCGTTGCACTCTTTTCCCCTTAGATAAGTTTTTATCCCAAATGGGTTTTTCCGGCGAGGTTTTTAACGAGGCAACAATTATGTGCTACCTGGGGAAAATTCAATAGTATCCAAGGCTTCTTTACAATCAACTTCAAATACTAGGGGCATCACCCTCGAATGTTATATTTTCGAGAAAAATAGTTCGTGTCAAAGGGTCTCAATAGGGAAACTTTGTAATGGGCCAAACGGCCGAATGAACCGTGTCCATATAAATTATTCAAAGAAGAATTCTTTCTATTTCAAATATCTTGTGTCAAAGAAAATTTTATGCTATACGAGCTCCATACTTGTGATTTTGTGAGAAATGGCTCAAGGGCCAAATAGAAATATACCTCGAACACTCGGGGACTACTGTCGACGATCGATGTATTCGAGTTATCTAAACTCAAAATAAGACCTCAAAGAGGCGCCCCTCTATCTATAGGCCAAGGACGTCATTCTCGGGGACTAACATTTCGAACAAGTTCGAAGTGTTATTGGGAAATAAGCCCAAGAGGCATACACAAAGGCTACCACCAAATTAATACGGCTCGGAGATGTCCGAATCCCGCTATAAAAATATGCCTTCGAATTTTTTGAAAAACCAGTTAAAAAAGGCTACCCTAGGCAAATAATAAAAAAAGTTTCGATAAAATCAGCCTTCGAAAAACCTTAAGAGGTATCAAATTATCTTAACACAAACCTGCTAAGGCACAAAAAGCGAAGGGGTTTCAATCGACATCGATCCCTCAAAAAACACAGTGGATAAAAAATATATGCTAAGACATAAAGAATTTTTCACTAAGTATTTTTAAGCTGAAAGAGGGAAGTAATAGCCATCTTTTAGAGGCCATATCGGCCCAATGTAAAGAGCCTAAGGGCCAATACACTTAGAGTTCGAGATCTTGTTCTCACTCAATTCGAACCTAAGGGTTCCACTATTCCGAGCTCAAATAAAGCTGATTCGAATGTAGCTTGAGGATTCATCAATATTTTGATATAAAACCTTAAGGGGTCTGTTACTGTGAGTTCAAAACTTACTCGAACTCGGTTATAAGAACAATGCAAGTATGTCTTTGATCAAGCCATCCGAAATCAAAATCCCAAACATATTGTTGAGCTCGGGGACTCGCCCTCGCTTAACTAAAAATCTAAGGGTTTGAATTACTAAATACATATTAGGACTCCCTGTTTACACTTAGTTCAAATAAGGTAAAGTTTATAACCAAAATTTAGTTGATTATAAAATATTAAATAAAAGATTTTGTGCATAATTTTGCTCAATATAAAATCTATTAAAAACTGATATAAAATTGGACAACCAACACAGATATAAGGTCTAATGTGAGTACAACAAAATAGTAAAAAAAATAGATTGACAAAATATTGAAGACACAATCTAATGCAAAAAGGCAACTATTTAACCAAAGTTCACAATCAAGAAGACTAAAATAAAAATGTATTGGTTGAATACGTGAATACATAATTTAACTACTATTAATACAAATACATAGTTTACAAACATATCGAAGAAAATTCAACTACTAATGCAATGACGTGAATGCAAAATTAACTACTAATACAAATTTTTCGCTCGTCAAAGGGAACTAGAAACCTTTAGTTTTATAATTGTTGCTCGAACAAAGACAATTTTGATGATGAAAGTATGTAACTGTAGTTTTTTATAGAAGTATTTGAGTATATAAAATTGTGTAAAAAATTATTTATAAATAAAGACTCTTAAACAAAAACGAAGTCCAACGTTCATTTTTACCGGATATATTTATGAAAAGATTACTTGCCGAAAAGTTAAACCAAAACTTTCCTAGTGTGTTTCAAAATTTTATTAACTAAAAAAAAAAAATTCAACTGAAAAACTCCTAAATCTGAATGTGTTTGAAAGTACCGATACTTTCGTAGTGTGTACAAATTAGTCAAAATCTTATTAATAAAAAAAACCTCCTAAATCTAAAAGGAGAAATTTAATAATGCTCCTTGAACATAAACTTTCGTCCCGTGTAATTAACAAAAAGTTCTCATAATGTATGTGCTTGAAATTCTAAAACCAAAAGAAATAATTAATGTTATAAATATTAAAAAATAATTAAATGAATATTTCTAAATAGTATGTAATTAATTAAAGACTATTCCTAAATAATAGGGAATTAATTAAGTATTTATTCTTAAATAATAAAAAATTAATCAAATGATTATTATATCCAATATGAATCCTATTTTAAAAGGGTAAAAATGCGATCTTCTTGCTTTTAATATAATATAGATAGATATAAATTAAATAATACTTTTTTCGTAGAACTCACAAAAAATGGTCTAAAAATCCGTCAGGAAAGACATATTTGTCCTAAATGCAAAGTCTTGTCAAACTATCAAGTATTGATTTTAAAGAATTGCCTGCCACAAATTAAATACCTAACTAAATGAAAACAAAAACCAACTTGAGGGACCATGAATAAATTAGTGGTCTCATTGAGTTTATGAGTTCTTGATTCAACAAAAGACAGCTTACTATACATATTATGTTACTCGGTTCTGCCAAACATGATGTTAGAATCGTCCAACCAAATTATAGGACTATTAATAGACCTGATGAATATATATCGGATAGAATTCCAAGTACCAACGGATATAATATATATACATAATAATGTACTACTATATAATAACAGGTGAGTTCCTGTTCAATATATTTTGATATAATTAATATATGTATAATAGGGTAATTTTTTTTAAAATAAATTTATAATTAAGTTCGTAATAATTGTCATAATGAAACACTGGATACCAGTTATAATGCAGTATGTACTACATTATCTCAACATCTTAAACTTGTGTGTGTTTCTGTGTTGAGTCACTTGACATAATAAGATATTCAGATACGTCATATGCATAATTGGAGGATGATAGACCTTGTCCTTGTCCTTGCTATGCTTACTAGTTACTAATAACTTGGTGCAGTGGGTAAATAGAGAGTTTGAATGTAATGTTGCAGCTCTAGAAATACTAATTAGCTTCGATTTTTATTTTATGTCCATCAGGGACAAAACAATCAACGGTTCACCAATTTAAGTGTCTGGATATTATTAATTTTCTTGAATATATGTAAGCTGATCAATTTCTAATCTATAATAGTAGTAAAAATGAGATTAGTGAAGTGTAACGGCCCGGCCGGTCGTTTTGAGTGTATTAGCCCCGATCCCCTATTTATTGCCTTCTCTGTTTTATACTTGTGTAAAGATGACTCTGGAATAGAGTTTTGACGGTTCTAATAGCTCCATACGGTGATTTTGGGCTTAGGAGCATGTTCGGATGTTGATTTGGAGGTCCGTAGGTCGTTTCGGCGTTAATTGACGAAAGTTGGAAAGTTGAAAGATTTTGGGAAGTTTGATCGGGAGTTGACTTTTTGATATCGGGTCGTATTCTAATTTTGGAAGTTGGAATAGGTTCGTAATGTCAATTATGACTTGTGCGCAAAATTTGGGGTTAATCAAAGTTGTTTTGGTATGAATCGACGTTGGTTACGGAATTCGAAAGTTCGTAGGTTCTTAGGCTTGAATCGATGCGCGACTCGTGATTCTAGTATCGTTTGATGTGATTTGACGCTTTGAACTGTTCGTATGATATTTTTAGGACTTGTTGGTATGCTTGGTTGAGGTCCTCGGGGCCTCGGGTGTAATTCCGACCTTGTTCGACACATTTCGGATCATTGTGGAATTGCAGAAATTCTGGTTCTCTTCGGTTATGGTTTACTCTGACGTGATCACGAATAAGGGGACGTGACCGCGACCGCGACCGCGACCGCGAAGCCTTGTGACTGGCAGACGTGGTTTTGTTCTATGCGATCGTTTGAAGGCATACGCGATTGCGAAGCTTGAGAGGCCATTGAATCGCGAACGTGTGGAAGTTCCCACATTCGCAGTGAAGGAAGGGAGGACCTGGGTAGGTGGATGCTTTACTCTATGCGGCTGCGAAGGTGCGCACGCGATCGCGTAGATTTGCAAAAGATCTCACCGCGATCGCGACCTGTGTTACACGTTTCGTATAAGGTTTTGAGCCGTTGGTAATTTTGTTCTTCGCGTAGTGTAAATAACTGGGCAGCAAACTTAAGTTTCAAATTCGAGGGTTTATTTCATAGTACACAATTTGGAGTTTGAGATCTCGGATTAAGGCGGATTTTCGAGTGATTTTCAAAGGTATTGTTGGGTTAAGAGTTCTTAACTCGTTTTTGATAAAATTTCACTAATCTATCATTGATTTCATCATGTAATTAGGGATTCAGGTGGAAATATTAGGGAAAAAGTTTAGAAATTCTTAGACTAAACTTTTGATTTTTGAAAGGCGAAATGAGGTTAGATTTAAATAATTCTTGTATGGTTGGACTCGATATCGAATAGGTGTTCGGATTTTAAAATTTTGGTCAGGCTTCCGAGACGCGGGCCTGGGTCGACTTTTTGGGACGCTTTTTCAATTCTTTGCTAAGATCATAATTTCATTATTTAAATTAGTTTCCTATAGTTATATTTATAGTATGAAATCGTTTTGGCTAGATTCAGACAATTCAGAGTTAGAAACTCGAGGAAAAGGTCTTCTAGCTGATTGATTTTGGCATGGTATGAGGTAAGTGACTTGTCTAACCTTGTGTGAGAAAAATTCCTCTTAGGATTTGGTATTGTTATGATAATTATGATATGTGAAATCCGTGTACGCGCAAAGTGATGAGTGCGTACACGGGCTAAATGTGAAATTCCCGGTTTTAGCTATTTAGTTTCCTTTAATGTTTTAACTGAGTTGCTTTAACATGTTGTAGTCATCGTACCTAGTCTAATTTCACATGTCTACTTGTATTATCGCTTATTTGCAACTTGTGCTATATGTTTAGTTGAGTTACTTGTTTTTCATAAATTCTGTTTTCATTATTTAACAATGGGATTCTTTACTTGAAATTTATTATCCTTAAAATACCTTGCTGCTGAGTTTGGTGTTGATTTGCAAAGGCCGTGGTTTCTATTGAGGCAAAATGTAAGTTATGAAATATCATTTTATTAAGTTGTTGTGTTTTGAAATTTGTGTTATTGTTAAGGTGATTGTTTGGGTTGTTTGCACGAGGTTTCTGTCGTGTCATTGTGATTATTGATACGCATGTGGTGGTATAAGGTTTGGGAGTTGAAACATATGCGGTGAGATAAGGTGAGCTTGATACGCGTGGTTAGTAGGGGAACTACTAGAAGCCATGCAGTATGATAAGGTGGCTAAAACGCATGGTGCTATTTCAGGAAAATAATTTTTAAAACTAAATATAAAGGCTCCCGCTGTGATATAAGGAAAGAGTGTGAGTTATTTTTATGATTTGAGACTACGAGGCGCTACCTCGGGAGTGCTCTGTTGATATTCTCTACTTGCTGTATTATTTGGTTGTTGTTTCCTTAACATGTAAAATCCTTATTTTACTTTCGTGTTGTGTTAACTTAATTTCGTATTGTTACTTTTACGTAAAATTCTTTATTGTTTCATTTCTATGTCATTTTCATTATATCATTATATCTCATGTCTTGTTTCTTATTATCTCGAGTAGGGCCTTGTCACGATCCAAAATCCAACTACTCGTGATGGCACCAAACCCAACCTGCTAGGTAAGCCAGTTATCAACTATCCAATTCCAGTGAAATTTAACAAGAGAATTAAGTAAAAAAAGTTATATGAATCTTATACATACCCCAATGACTAGTAATGCAAATCATGAGCTTCTAAGATTAGAATATACAAAGCTAGTATGAAATAAATACAACATCTGTTCGAAATGTACATAAACAAATTGTTATAAATCTAAGGCTACCATGAACAAGATGCAGCTACGACCCAGAATGCATGTACATCTTTAAATCCACCTCTCGTCGATCTCAGCAACCAGTAGCCAACATCTGCACGCAAGGGGCAGAAGTGTAATATAAATACAACCAACCTCATGTACTCAATAAGTAACAAACCTAACCTTTGGTTAAAAGTAATGACGAGCATGAGCAAAGGTCAGGTGCAACACCGATGGCCAACCATAATTCATAACAACGTAAAGCAAGTAATAAAAAAGTAATTTAGAGATGAAATGATCAGCTTATTCATGGTTTCCCCAAAATAGTTCCGCTTTTCAAGTATACCAATGAAAACCCAATTCCTTTACAAAAATCGTCGAACATATGAGTAAGTTTGGAAATAGAAATTTTTCCCAAAAATCCTTTCAATAATAAGTAAGATGTTCCATCTTTCTTTCCGGATAGCCAGTGTAAAATATATCACTATGCCCATATGTCAATACGTGTGAGAAGTCATGAATGATATGGTAGCGTACATCATAAGGAAAAATGCTTCTCTATGCTTGTATGTCAAGTGTGCATGTCAAATGCGATGCCACTCAGTGATAAAACAAAATGCAAACTCTCAGAGTATCAATTCACCCAGTCCTCCCAGTAGCCACTCAGTCCTCCCAATCACTCAGTCCTCACAACCACTCACTCCTCACAGTCACTCAGCCATCCCAATCACTCGACACTCGCACTCAGTAGGTACCTGCGCTCACTTGGGTGTGTACAGACTCGGGAGGGGCTCTTTCAGTCCAAGCGCTATAACAAGCCAATCATGGCATAAATCAATAATACATGTTGTGGCGTGCAAACTGATCCCATAAACATCCTCACCATCAAGCCCTCGACCTCACTCAGTCATCAATCTCTCCAGTCTCTCGAGCTCTCGATGTCATGAAAAATCAGCCAAAAAATAATGATGTGATGTATCAATAAATGAAAACAGAGACTGACATATGATATGCATATGAATGCGTATGACTGAGTGTGTAAATGCAATGTAAGTAGGTAACTCAACAACATAAATGACCTCAGTCGGTCCCAACATGATAAGTATGTAGCCTATACATGGTTTCTAACATGGGTCACAACTCAATAGCTCTAATACGTAGAAATTTCATAGCTACAGATAAGATCAGGAAACTACACAGTACCACAGGAATAATAGAGTCACAATTCACACGGTTCATGCCCACACGTCTGTCACCTATTATGTGCGTCACCTCAACACCAATCACATAACATGTAATTTGGGGTTTCATATCCTCAGCACTAACTTTAGAAGTGTTACTTACCTCGAATAAGTCAAATTCCAATACCGCAAAAATTCCATCTCGCGCATATCGACCTCCAAACGGCTCAAAACTAGCCAAAAGCAACCCAAATACATCAAATAATGCCAAAGGCAACAAACACAATCGATAAAGGTCGATCCTTTAATCAAAAGCCAAAATTGTCCAAAAATTCCAACCCGGGACTTTGCCTCCGAACCCGACAAATCTCACAAAATCCGACAACCCATTCAATTACGACTCCAACCATACTAGTTTCACTCAGATCCAACTTCAAATCGATGCTCAAAACTCAAAAATTCACATTATGTAACTTTATGCTAAAACCCCCAATTTTCACTTTTGGAACCGTCAATCAAATTCCAAAACGAAGATAGATTCATGATATAAAATAAAAAACGAGTAGAGAACACTTACCTCAGTCCACATTGTGAAATTTGCTTCAAGGATCGCCTCAATTCGAGCTCCATAGCTCCAAAAATGCAAAAATGGCCAAAACCCCCGAAATGGAGTACCTATAATTCTTCCCTGGCATCGCTCTTTCACGAACGCGGAAAATTCATCGCGTTCGCAATGAACAAAATTAATCTTCCACCAAAATACGCTACGCGTACGCGGCATAAACCTCACGAATGCGATATACATAGAAGACAGAACTACGCGAACGTGGTAGAAGGGTTGCGAATATGAAAAAGAGGACATCGACTACCAGCTCAGCCACACACTATGTGAACACGTGAATACATGCGCGAATGCGATGCACAATCTATAGAAAGCTATGCGAATTCATCTGAGTACTCGCGAACGCGAAGAACAATTTCTCCCACCCTTCAAACCTATGCGAACACGGACAACTAGTCGCGATTGCGAGACACTAGAAATCAGCAGAGCACGCCAACACGTCTCATAATACATCACGAACCTACTCGAGGCCTGAAATCACACATAACAACATCAAAATGATGAAGCACACCTCAAATCAAACTCTATGGACTTTGAACTTTCAATTTCCAAAACTAGCGCCGAAATATATCAAATCAACCCGGAATGAACCCAAATTTCACTCACAAGTCCCAAATGATAGAAGCTATTCAAATTTTTGGAACCACAATCAGAACCTAATATCCACAAAGTCAACTCTCGGTCAAACTTTTGAACTTTCCAAACCTTCAAATTTTCAGTTTTCGCCAATTAGTGCCGAAACCTTCTAGAAACATCCAAATGCAAATCCGGGCATACGCCTGAGTCCAAAATCACCATTCTGACCTATCGAAAACATCAAAACTCCGTTTCGGGGTCAAATTCACAAAAACTAACATGTTCAACTCTTCCAATTTAAAACTTCAACAATTAAATTCATTCTTCCAAATTGATTCCGAATAACCTGCAAACCAAAATCGACGATTCACATAAGTAATAATACATCATATGGAACTACTCGTGCTCCCAAACTATCGAACAAAGGGCAAATGCTCAAAACGACCGGTCGGGTCGTTACATCCTCCTAAACTTAAACATAAGTTCGTCCTCGAACATGCCTAGAGTTGTTCTCAAAGCTATCAAACCGCCGTGTAACCTTACCATGCCCATACCCGGGAGTGATCCCACGTCACCCTAATCCATATAAGCTTGACAACAGAACATAACTGAAAATCCTTATTCAACCTTAGCCCGTAAACCTTAGAATTCAATTTCCAATATCCGAAATTTCATATAAGACCCACATCTTGCATCTACACACTGTATAAGTCTGAAGAAGTTGTATCAATCCATCACCATAACCCATTATGTAATCACATGATATACCGCATAACTCAATTACTCATAGAAAAATCTCCAATCACATCAGCTTCCCAAAACAACCCAATTCCTGTTATAAACCTCATGTCAAATAAAACCTCGTTCTAAAACCTTCGTACACTGCCGATGATGAAAAAAACATACGAAAACTCATAATCATTCATCAGATCAACAAGTCATGGATCTCCCTCTCCTTCAACAAGAACTATAGCCAATTTCTAAGCCGACTTCTATATTATCCTTCCAAATATACCGCAATCAAATCCGATAGAACCCATCTTTGATCCGATGACTTCATATTATCAAATACCAACTAATCTACTGACATGCAACACCAATACTAGATAGAGCCACAAATCGTGCAACCCATGCACCCATACACAATAATTCAAATGTACTTAAACATGGAAAAGGACTCAAACGAGAGAACCGTCCCCCAAGTTCAACAAATACCGCCACAAAGCAATGCTAAAAGCCCATCACACACCGTAGAACCATAACGCATGAATATAACATAAAGAATCATACCTAAACATAGCTTTGCCGCAATACGTGACTCCATCCAAACACTAGTCCATATGAGATAGTTCAAGATGCCCTGCTCAAAATCAATAACCATGAGCAAGTCAAAATCAGGTACCCAAGGTGCATGACCATGAACAGAGAAGCAAATGTCATAATGCCACACAGACCCAAAAGAACATAACCAATGCGCAATCAATCATGCATCACCCAAATACTTATCTCGCTAAAACTCCGCTATAAGGCCCCAATAGAACCGCACTATGTGTGTATATAACCCCTCGTAGCAAAGAAGGATAACACATAGAATATATCAAAACACAAACAAGCTCACTCTAACCAAATAACACCTTTCTACAATAATGACGCCGAGTTAACAGATCCGACTCGGTGTAGAATACACATCTTCATTAGGCCTACCAAAGAGCTCACTAATCAACCCTGGTCATCCATATATAGATAATTAACCCCTAGAAAATCCACAATGACTGAATCATAACACATATTATCATCTGGCTAGCTTTAGACACAACTTCACAGTCCACAACCACAAATAATCTGCTCTTGAGAACTCCCAGTCTCCAAATCCATAGAACACACGAATTACCATATCTGATCCCAACTCCACCGCCCTAATATCTCTCATACACGATCATCCCACGAGGAATACTTCTATAATTCTTCCGTGGCACATAGCAAAAATCTGATTATCAGCAGTCGATTAACCAGATGAGTACTGCAATACCAATGAAGCATCTGTAAGTCAAAATTCAGTGCGCCTTCTGAAATGCGCACCTCCTCAAGAATTACCAAGTAGTTGTAGCATTCATCTAGACATTTGAAACCATCTATATTGTCTAAGAATTCATTACCTTCTCTTCAAAACTGAACCGTGACCTTGCACATGCAAATCTCGACCCTGCACAACACACCACATCTATCATTCCATCATATGAAAAGTACGAGAATCTCATAATCCACTTCGAGTCACAAGAAAATTACATACTGAATTATCTAGGAAACTTTCATTTGATCTCATCCAGGAGAAAATTACAATATGAAACATGTTCCTCACGCTAGTAGGAAATATCCACCTCGAACCGTGATAGAAAACATCGAGAACTCTTCGAAACTCATTAACATGTAACTAAGCCATTAGAACGGAATCCCTCTAACTCAACCAAGCCATGCAGGTTGCCAAAATCCAAGAGCATTGTCACAAAAAACCTGTTAAAACTAACCACATCACAATACCCAAAGAAGCGATCATATCCATTACTGTGGTGATCCAACTTACTACCAAGCTATCCTATTCCTCCGAGTTCCCTCCAAATTTCCCTTAATGTGATATTTCTCCTTGCTAGAACACCACGATCCTTAACCAAAACTCACCCTACGAACTCTAGCATAAAACCACACTGCCCTAAGGACCATAAGCCGCTGAATTCCCTCTCAAGCACCCCAAAAGTACCATAACCAAGATACCCACTCTGAAGAGACCTTCTGTGAACCAAAAATTGTTTTCCTTCACCTTCTTGATACTGAAGTGTATAATCCACAATGTTATAGAAATGCCACAAGTCTCGACACCATCCAACTTAAATCTCAAATTCTAGCCATATACAAATCTAAAATATTCTCAATTGCTATACATAAATCTTGAATCCATTAGAACCTTCTCGAGAGTCATCCACTCTGCTCAAATCTTAATTACACCACCTAAAAGGCGCGAACGACATGTGCCGCATTAGCACGATGAAACCCAAAGAAGTAATCCCCACCTTAACACAACTAAAAAAAATGCCTACTCCATGTACACTACATCCTTCATGAATAACCACTTAATCATTCCATGAATTACCATATACCTATAGAGTGTAATACAACCTGTATCCAGAAATTGCCTCACTCGATCCATCCTCGAACTCAACCTTTGCAAGTCATAATTGATTCACAAATATACCTCAGACTAAAACTGATACAACACATAACCATACAATCAAGTCGTCGGTACTAGACTCCCCCACTTGGCTCAAAGCCATAGAACAAAACAATCGATAACTCACAATACCCATACTCTATTACTTCCATAATCCCGCACTGAAATTCAACTAAATCCTTCATAAGTTCATGTAATAAAAGCCATTTAATACTTCAAATTATCTACGAGTGTTGCATTCATCCTCGTGACAGTCAAGTCAATAATTACCATTGATTCAAACTCAAATCGCATAAATATAACCCACTGGTAGATAGAAATCCTCCACACCACATCATACAATTCACACATCCATAGATTACCTCGCAGGTTGTAACCCACC
This sequence comes from Nicotiana knightiana, assembly GCA_005239525.1. Lineage (NCBI taxonomy): Eukaryota > Viridiplantae > Streptophyta > Magnoliopsida > Solanales > Solanaceae > Nicotiana > Nicotiana knightiana. The sequence continues at coordinate 305,849 of ML437692.1, forward strand.
TGCTTATCCTCAACCTGACACCTCTTTATACCCTTTCACAGCCACAATTACTACGCAATCGCTTAATCTTCCTGAGTCTGAACTCACTAACAATACATGAGAACATGATTTGTTCCACAATTAAACAACATCAAAGACCCTCCAATGCACTCATAACTCGAGACTATACGTCAAATCAAGACAAAATCAAACACCCAATAGTCCTTTATACATCTCAAGCAAAATTTTCTAATCACTTTCAAACCATATAAACACATCTCGCAGTCACATCATACTCATCACTTAGCCATCCCCAGCCACTCATCGAGTCACGAATTCCACTCATAGGGACACTACCGGACGTATAAGTCAAAAAACGCATACTCACACAACCTAAATCCTCGTGCTCAAGCTACAATCAATACCCGACCTAAATTTCTCCAGACTATCCCATCATCAACACACAGAAATCACATCTCGTATCTTGTCCATGGAATTGCAAGTTGTCAATGCACAACTGATACCGAGCGCTCACATGCGCATACAAATGCGTGGAGGGAATTTCAAGCGTTACGCTTCAAGATGAATCAATGCCGCACGATAAGAAAAGAAAAATGGGAAGTATGTCCTAAATGTTTTGTAGCCTCTCCAAGATAGGTACAGATACCATCATACCGATCTGCAAGACTCTACTAGACACTTGATCACAACTTGTACAACCTATGAACCTAGAGCTTTGATACCAACTTGTCACGACCCAAAATCCAATTGGTCGTGATGGAACCTAACCCAACCAGCTAGGTAAGCCAGTTATCAACTATCCAATTCCAATAAAATTTAACAAGACAATTGAGTAAAAGAAGTTATCTGAATCTTATACATTCCCAAGGACTGGTAGTACAAACTGTCATCTTCTAAGATTAGAATATACAAAGCTGGTATGAAATAAATTCAACATTTATTCAAAATGTACATAAATAGATTGTTGTGAATCTAAGGCTACCATGAACAAGAGGCAACTACGATCAGAACACATGTACATCTTCAAATCCAGCTCCCGTCAATCTTAGCAACGTCAGAATCCAACATCTGCTCGCAAGATGCAGAAGTGTAGTATGAGTACAACTGACCCCATGTACTAAATAAGTAACAAACCTAACTTAAGGTTGAAAGTAGTGATGAGCTGGAACTAAGGTCGGGTCCAACACCGATAGCCAACAACAATTCATAACAACGTAAAGCAAGTAATAAATGTAGTAATTCTGAGATGAAATGATCAGCTTATTCATGGTTTCCAAAGTTAGTTTCGAATTTTTAAGTATATCAATGAAAACCCAAATCTTTTACTGAAATTGTCGAAAGGATGATTAAGTTTAAAAAAAGAAAATTTTCCCAAAAATCCATTCAACAATAAGTAAGATGTTCCATCTTTATTTTCGGATATCCAGTGTAAACTATATCACTATGCCCATATGTCAATACGTGTGAGAAGTCATGAATGACGTGATACCGTAAAACATGAGGGAAAAATGCATATGTATGCCTGTATGTCAAGTGTGCATGTCAAATGCGATGCAACTCAGTGATAAAACCATATGCATACTCTCAGAGTATCAATTCCCCAAGTCCTCCCAATCACTCAGTCCTCCCAGTCACTCAGTCATCCCAGTCACTCACTCTTCCCAATCACTCGGCACTCGCACTCAGTAGGTACCTACGCTCACTGATGGTGTGTACAGATTCCGGAGGGGCTCATTCAACCCAAGCTCTATGACAAAGCAATCATGGTATAAGTCAGTAAGACATGATACCGCGTGCAGGCCGATCCCATAAACATCCACACAATCAGGCCCTCGTCCTCACTCAGTCATCAATGTCTCCAGTATCTCAGGCTCTCAATGTCATAAATGATTTGATGTATCAACAAATGGAAATAGAGACTGATATATGATATGCACATAAATGCGTATGACTGAGTGTGTAAATGCAATGTAAGCAGGTAACTCAACAGCATCAATGACCTCAGTGGGTCCCAATAGGATAAGTATGTAGCTTGGACATGGTTTCTAACATGGGTCACAACGCAATAGCTCTAATACGTAGAGATTTCATAGTTACACATAAGATCAGGTAATTACACAGTACCACAAGAATAATGGAGTCACAATTCACATGGTAAACACCCACACGGCCGTCACCTAGCATGTGCATCACCTCAATGCCAATCATGTAGCACGTAATTTGGGGTTTCATACCCTCAGCATAATGTTTAGAAGTGTTACTTATCTCGAAGAAGCCAATTTCTAATAACGAGCAAGGAAAGCGATGCGGCAAAATGCCATCTCATGTGTACCCATCTCCGAACGGCTCAAAACTAGCTAGAAAATGTCAAATACATCAAATAATGCCAAAGAAAACAAATTCAATTGATAAAGGTCGAATCAATAATCAAAAGCCCAAAATTGCCCAAAATCCAACCTGGCACCGCACCTCGGAACCTAACAAAACTCACAAAATCTGATAATCCATCTAATTACGAGTCCAACTATACTAGTTTAACTCAATCCGACTTCAAATCGATGTGCAAAACTCAAAAATTCACATTATGAAACTTTAGGCTAAAACCCCCAATTTTCTCTTTTGGAACCCTAAATCAAATGCTGAAAATGAATATAGATTCATGAAATAAAATAAAAAATGAGTAGAGAACACTTACCCAGTCCACATGGTGAAAGTTGCTTCAAGAATCGCCTAAATCCGAGCTCCATAGCTCCAAAAATGCAAAAATGGCTGAAACCCCTGAGATGGAGTACTTATAATTCAGCCTAGGAATCAATTTTTTGCGAATACGATACACACAGAAGATAGAACTACGCGAATGCAGTAGAAATGCTGCAAACGCAAAGAAGAGGCTATCGACTACCAAAATTAGCCATACGCTATGCGAACATGTGAATACATGTACGAACGCGATGCACAATCTGCAGTAAACTATGCGAACGCGTCTGAGGACTCGCGAATGCAAAGAACAACTTCACCCAGCCTTCAATAAAGTCTACGCTAATGCGGAAAACTATTCGTGATCACGATGAAGAGCATTGACACCAGAAATTAGCATAACACAACAGTGTAAAAATGATATGAAATTCGTCTGATCCTCACCCAATCACCTAGGGACCTTGTCCAAACATGCCAACAAAAAGTCTCATAATATATCATGGACCTACTCAAGGCCTCAAATCACACATAAAAACATCAAAATGACGAATCGCACCTCAAATCAAAATCTATGAACTTTGAACTTTAAATTTCCAAAACTCGCGCCGAAACATATCAAATTAGCCCGGAATGAACCCAAATTTCAAATGACATAATGAAGCTATTCCAACTCTCGGAAACACAATCCGAACCCAATATCCATAATGTCAATTCTTGGTCAAATCTTTGAACTTTCCAAACCTTCAATTTTTCAATTTTCGCCAATTTTTGCCGACACCTTCTAGAAATATCCAAATGCAAATCTGGTCCAAAATCTTCACCCGAACCTGTAGAAACCATAAAAACTCCGTTCCGGGGTCAAATTCATAAGAAGTCAAACTTGGTCAATTCTTCTAATTCAAAGTTTCAACAATGAAATTCATTCCTCCAAATCGATTCTGAATAACCTAAAAATCAAAATTGATGATTCACATAAGTCATAATACATTATACGGAGCTACTCATGCCCTCAAACTATCGAGCAAATTGTAAATTCTCAAAATGGCTGATCGGGTCGTTACAGGCCTTGATCTCACCTCGTCTCTAATCTACCGAGGTTAGGCTTGGCACTTAGTGAGTACCGTTGTAGTATACTCATGTTACACCTTTTCACATATTTCTGTGTAGATCCAGATACATCCTATTAGCCTCGGTATTAGCGCATTGAGTTGCATGTGTTGAGGACTTCAAGGTACATCTGTCCGCGTCCGCAGGCATAGTAGTTCCCTTATATCATGTACTTTTGTTATTTCTTACGCCTTTATAGATAGGGATATATATGAGTGTTCAGTACTGTATCTAGAGCTTGTGACTTATATTTTATCGTGTTTTGGGAAATGTACATGTTGAGCTGCAGATTTTATTTTATATAGTGTTGGTGTTTTGAGATTTAAATTATTATGTAGTTATTCCACATGTTTGTTAGGCTTACCTAGTCTTAGAGACTATGTTCCATCACGACATCCTATGGAGGGAATTTGGGGTCGCGACAAGTTGGTATCAGAGCTCTAGGCTCATAGGTGTTATGAGTCACAAGTAGGTTTAGTAGAGTCTCGCAGATCAGTAGACGTCAGTACTTATGTTCGGGAGGCTATGGAACTGTTAGAAAAAATCTTCAATTCTTTGATTCCTTTATCGTGCAAAATTGTGGACTACGAAATTCTATAATTTGTCTATCTATTCTCTCACTGATGGTGAGGACACCTAAAACCGGATCAGATGACCAGACACTCGTGCCCATGCTAGAGATACGAGAGCTCGGTGACGGGGTAAAGGCCGAGGACGTCCATGTGGTGTAACATGAACACTTTCACGAGCTGCTACAGAGGAGTCACCAGTAGTTCCTGTTGGAGGGCATGCACCTGAACGCCTGTTACTGCACCAGCTCTCCAGGAGACTCTAGCCCGATTTCTAAGCATGTTCGGCACTTTGGCCCAGGCAGGGTTGATACCACTTGATCCTGCCACATCTCAAGTTAGGGGAAGAGCATATACTATCGCCGCCCACACCCCAAAGAAGTGTGTTTAGGTTGATCAGGTCCTAGGGGTCATATCGGTACAGCCGGTCGCCCGAGTTCAGCCCGAGGTTAGGGAAGTAGCTTCTGAGGGGGAGCAACTTAGGCTCGAGAGATACAAGAAGTACCACCCTCCTACTTTCAGTGGCTTGGCGTCAGAGGATGCCCGGGGTTTTCTTGAAGAGTGCCACTGTATCCTCCGTACTATAGATGTTACAAAGTCTAGTGGGTTGCTTTCACTACTTTCCAGCTTAAGGGAGCAACTTATTGGTGGTGGCGAACATATGAGTTGGGTAATCCAACCAGGCAGATTCATTCTTCTCAGATATGTTCTTGAGGAAGTATGTTCCCCAGAGTCTTAGTAATGCATGGCGCATAGAGTTTGAGCAATTTCACCATGGCTATATGACCATGTCGGAGTATGCGTTCCGATTCAGTGATTTTCCTAGGAATACGCCAACATTAGTTGCTACTGTTAGAGAGCAAGTCTATCGATTTATCGAGGGTATCAACCCCGATATCAGATTTAGCACGATCTGAGGGTTGGTGATTGATATATCATACCAGCAGGTAGTGGGGATCGCAAGGAGATTGGAGGGTATGTTGACCTGAGAGAGAGAGAGGAGAGGGAGGCCAAGAGGTCTCAAGATTCTGGAACATATAATGGTACTTGTGGCCCTATTACAGCTTGTCATGGTAGGGGCTATGTGAGTTGCCCTTTCATTCAGCGCTTCTAGCTTCCAGCGGTATTCTGGCCACTCCTAGGCCTCAGGATCTCTATTATGCAGCACCATTGTCTAGTGCACCTCCTACACGTGGTTCTTTTAGTGGTAAGTCCAGCCGATCAGACAGCCACACCAGCCACATCCTCCGAGAGTCTGTTTTGAGTGTGGTGACACTCGTCATATAGTGAGGGATTTCCCAGACTTAGGAGGGGTGCACCTCCATAGAATACTTAGGTTCTGCGTGTTCCACTAGGTCCTCAGGCCATGGTTACTGCACCAGCTACCACTCCACCTGCACAACCAGCTCGAGGTGGAGGTCGAGCGGGTAGCGGTCGCCCTAAAGGGGGAGGCCAGGCTAGATATTATGCTCTTCCTTCTAGGACAGAGGCAGTTGCATCCGAATCTGTATCACAGGTAATGTTCCGATCTATCATACAGTCGTCGGTCTTATTTGATCCACGCTCCACTTATTCATATGTGTCATCTTATTTTTATTTGTTTTTAGGCGTATCCCGTGATTCTTTGAGTTCTTATCTCTATGTGTCTACCCTTGTTGGAGGTTTAATTGTTGTTGATCATTTGTATCAGTCGTGTTTAGTTCTTCTTGATTGTTTTGAAACCAGAGCCAATCCATTTTTGCTCAGTATGGTAGACTTTGATATTATTTTGGTCATGGACTGATTATCGCCTATCATGCTATTCTTGATTGTCACACCAAGACGGTGATGTTCGCTCTGCCAAGTCTGCCATGGTTAGAGTGGAGAGGTACATTAGATTATGTTCCTAGCAAGATTATTTCATTTCTAAAGGCTCAGCAGATGGTTGAAAAGGGGTGTGATGCGTATCTAGCATATGTGAGAGATTTTAGTGTTGATACTCCTACCGTCGAGTAAGTTCTGGTAGTGATGGATTATCCTAATGTATTCCCGGCAGATCTTCTAGGCATGCCGCCCGACAGGGATATCGACTTTGATATTGATTTGTTACCAGGAACTCAGTACATCTCCATTCCTCTATATCGTATGGCCCTACAAAAGTTGGAGTTGAAGGAGAAATTGCATGAGTTGCTTGATAAAGGCTTCATTCAGTTCAGTGTGTCACCTTGGGGTGCTCCAGTCTTGTTTGTAATGAAAAAGGATGACTCTATTCACATGTGTATTAATTATCTCCAGTTGAACAAACTTACAATGAAGAACATGTATCCATTGCCACGTAGTGATGACCTATTTGATAAGCTACAGGGTTCCTGAGTGCTCTCCAAGATTAACTTGCATTTCAGCTATCATCAGTTGAAGATTCGGGAGCCAGATATCCCAAAGACTACCTTCAGTACTCAGTATGGTCATTACAAATTCTCTGTGATATATTTTGGGCTGACCAACGCGCCAACAACGTTCATGCGCTTGATGAACAATGTATTTCAACCCTATCTAGACTCATTCCTCTTTGTGTTTATTGACGACATTCTGGCGTACTCCAGAGTTAGGAGGATCATGAGCAGCACTTGAGGACCGTGCTCCAGACCTTGAGAGAAAAGAAGTTATATTCAAAATTTTCAAAGTGTCAATTCTGGCTTGATTGGGTGGCATTTTTGGGTCATGTGGAGTCAAGTGAGGGGATCCGAAGAAGATTGAAGTAGTTTAGAGTTGGCCTAGACTATCTTCAGCTACGAAGATCCAGAGTTTTCTTGGTTTGGTGGGTATTCTTGCCGATTTGTAGAGGGTTTCTCGTCTATTGCAACACCTATGACCAGAATGACCCAAAAGGGTGCTCTGTTCAGGTGGACCAAGGAGTGTGAGGAGAGCTTTCAAAAGCTTAAGACAACTTTGACTACAAGCCTAGTGTTGGTGCTGCCTTCGGGTTTGGGGTTTTATACTATATACTGTAAGGCAACACATATTGGTCTTGGCACGGTGTTGATGCAGAACGGTAGGGTGATTTCCTACGCATCTAGACATCAAAAGATACATAAGAAGAACTATCATGTTCACGACCTCGAGCTAGAAGCTATTGCTCATGCCTTGAAGATCTGGTGGCACTATTTGTACGGTGTCCCTTGTGAGGTCTACACCGACCACCAGAGTCTGCAACATTGGTTCAAACAAAAGGATCTTAAATTGTGTCAGTGGAGGTGTTTAGAGTTGCTTAAGGACTATGACATCACCATTATATATCTTCACCAGTTTAGCATATCTACTAGCAGCCGAGAAGCCATTAGCCTTGGATGTTCAGGCCTTGGCCAACCAATTTGTTAGATTGGATGTTTCTAAGCCGAGTTGAGTTTTGTCTTGTGTGGTTGCTCGGTCTTCTCTTCATGATCGTACAGAGAGCTTCAGTATGACATACCCCATCTTCTTGTCCTTAAGGACAAGGCTCAGCACGATGATGCCAATGAGGTCACTATTGGAGACGATGGTGCATTGCAGATGCAACGCAGGCTATGTGTGACCAATGTAGATGGTTTGTGTGAGTTTATTCTCTAGGAGGCTCACAGTTTACGGTACTCCATTCATCCAGGTGCCGCGAAGATGTATTAGGACCCGAGGAAGCATTATTGGTGGAGGGGAAAGAAGAATGACATAGTGAAGTATGTAGCTCAGTGCCTAAACTATCATCAGGTGAAGTATGAGCATCAGCGGCCAGGTGGATTGCATCAGAAGCTAGAGATTTCGGAGTGGAAATGGGAACCGATTACTAAGGATTTTATTCTTAGGATCCCACGGACTCAGTGGAAGTTCGATGCAGTTTGGGTGATTGTGGATAGGTTGACCAAGTCATCTTATTTCATTTCAGTGGTGACAACTTATTCTTCAGAGCAGTTGGCTTAGGTTTATATTCGCGAGATTATCAGGATTCATGGTGTGCCGGTATCTATCATCTCTGACCGGGGTACACAGTTTACACCGTGGATCTGGAGGACCGTTCATCATGAGTTAGGCACGCGGGTGGAGTTTAGTACAATATTTACCCTCAGCCGGACGGACAGACCGAGCACACTATTCAGATATTGGAGGATATGCTTCGTGCGTGTGTGATGGAGATTGGGGGTTCTTAGGATCAGTTCTTGCCACTTGCGTAGTTTTCATACAGCAATAGCTACTAGTCGCGCATCCAGATGGCCCCGTATGAGGCTTTGTATGGTAGACGATGTCAGTCTCCATGTGTTGGTTTGAGCCGGGAGAGGCTAGATTATTGGGTACAGACTTGGTTCAAGATGCTTTGTAAAAGGTTAAATTGATTTAGTATTGACTCTCTACAACCCAATCTATTTGGAAGAGTTATGTGGATCAGAAGGTTCAGGACGTTGCATTCATGGTTGAGGAGCGGGTCTTGCTCCGGGTTTCTCCCATGAAGTGTGTTATGAGGTTTCGGAAGAAGGGAAAGTTAAGCCATAGGTATATCAGACTTTTTGAGATTATTGAGAGGATTGGAGAGGTGGCCTACAGACTTGCACTACCAACTGGTCTGGCTGCGGTTCAATCAGTGTTCATGTTTCTATGCTCTGGAAGTATCAAGGCAATCCATCTCATGTGTTAGACTTCAACTTAGTCCAGTTGGACAAGGAACTATCTTATGTTGAGGATCCGGTGGCCATTTTGGAAAGGCACATTCGAAAATGGAGGGATTAGCCAGTCGAGGATGAGACTTAGGAGGACGAACGTTTGTTTTAAGAGGATGAGACCGGCTGGTTTGAGTGTATTAGCCCCGATCCCTTATTTATTGCCTTCTCTGTGTTATACTGTGGTTACGTGACTTGCCGGGGTGTTTGGTTTTGGTTTCGGCTGAGTTTCAGAGTGAAATGTGACACATAGTTCCTAAACTAGAAGTTTAAGTCGTAAGAGTTGACCATAGTTTGACTTGTGTGAAGATGACTCTGGAATAGAGTTTTGAAGGTTCCAATAGCTTTGTAGGGTGATTTTAGACTTATGAGCGTGTTCAGATGTTGATTTGGAGGCCTGTAGGTCGTTTCGGCGTTAATTGGCGAAAGTTGGAAAGTCAGAAGATTTTGGGAAGTTTGACCAAGAGTGGACTCTTTGATATTGGGGTCGGATTCCGATTCAGGAAGTTGGAATAGGTTCCTAATGTAAATTATGACTTGTGAAGCAAAATTTGGGGTTAATCAGAGTTGTTTTGGTATGAATCGGTGTTGGTTTCGGAATTCGAAAGTTAATAAATTCTTAGGCTTGAATCGATGCGCGATTCGTGATTCTAGTGTTGTTTAACGTGATTTGACGCTTCGAGTGTGTTCGTATGATGTTTTAGGACTTGTTGGTCTCTTGGTTGAGGTACGGGGGGCCTCAGGTGTAATTTCGACCTTGTTCGACGCATTTCGGATCATTGTGGAATTGTAGAAATTCTGGCTCTATTCAGTTCCGGTTTCCTCTAACGCGATTGCAAATAAGGGGATGCAATGCGAAGCCTTGTGACTGGCAGGCCTATGCGATCGCGTGAAGGCATACGCGATCACGAAGCTTGAGAGGCCAGTGAATCTCGAACACGTGGCAGTTGCCACGTTCGCAGTGAAGGAAGGGAGGACCTGGGTAGGTGGATGCTTTATTCTATGTGGTCGCGAAGTTGTGCACGCGATCGCGTGGCTTTGAAAAATATCTCACCGCGATCGCGACCACTGTTTCACGTTTGCGTATAAGGTCTTGAGCTGTTGGTAATTTTGTTATTCGCGATCGCAAAGGAATTTCCGCGATCGCGTAGTGTAAATATCTAGGCAGCAGACTTAAGTTTCGAAATCGAGGGTTTATTTCATATTTGACAATTTGGACTTTGAGAGCTCGGATTAAGGTGAATGTTCGAGGGGTTTTAGACGGATTGTTGGGTTAAGAGTTCTTAACTCGTTTTTGATTAAATTTCACTAATCTATCATTGATTTCATCATGTAATTAGGGATTTGGGTGGGAAAATTGGGAAAAAAGTGTAGAAGTTCTTAGACTAAATTTATGAGTTTTGAAAGCCGAAATAAAGTCGGATTTCAATAATTCTTGTATCGTTGGACTCGATAACAAATGGGTGTTTGAATTTTATAATTTTGGTTGGATTCCGAGATGGGGCCCGGGTCGACTCAATTATTTGCTAAGATCATAATTTCATTAATTAAATTAGTTTCCTATTGTTGTATTTGTAGTATGAAATTATTTTGGCTAGATTACGACCATTCAGAGTTAGAAAATCGAGGAAAATGCCTTCTATTTGATTGATTTAGCGTGATTTGAGGTGGTACGCTCAAATTAAACCTTAAAATAGTGTAAGCGATCGATGTCAAATATAGTAACCCAACAAGGTTGGGGTCGAATCCCACAGAGAACAATATGGAGGCGATTAGGAATGCAAGAGAATTATCACTTATCGCACAATGCCAAACAAATAAGATTTTGATTTTGAAAGTTGTTTATAGCTAAATGCGAAAATATAAACTAACCTAGAAAGCAAGTAAAATGATCAATCGCAACAAGTATGAATGCTTCGGGAATTACACTCAAGTAACGATCCAATGTATTCCACGATTTTACAAATATGAGCGAGTTTATGTTAACCAGCCACGGATAATAATTCTTAATTAGCTTTTCCCAAAGACTAACAAGACTTCCTAATTGATTTATTCCTAACCCAATTAATAGATTAAGCACACCTGGATATGGCTACAAGTAGTTCAATCTTATCCCTAGATAGAATCTATAAAATGAGGGTTAAAGCCTCAAGTTCTTGTTAATTAATCTTTCCCAACTCCAAATTATCTTTTCCAAAATTAATTCGGAGTTAATGGGCGAGTCCTAGGGTTAGCTAATCCCTTTGGAAACATTAAAGAACAAGAATAATTAAACAAAAAATAACTCATTTCATAAATATAATAAAATCATTCAATACATAAGCACAACAAGGTATTTAATCCACACTTTAAATATGTAAATTTCCATAAACAAGATTCAAGTGTTGGAAATAAATACTACACACTTAAATATACATTACAAAGCAAGAAAATGAAGAAACGAACATAAATGGGTAAGAAAACCTTAACCACAAGAGTGAAATCTTTAAATCACAAGTGTGTGTGCAAACCCTAGCTTCAAGACTTCTTCTTCTCTCCATAAAATTATATTTACAAAGCCAAATATCTGTTTAACCTCAGCCAAAGATGTTCAAAATATCTGCTTGGTCGTGTATAAAAATGGTTTGGGGGTTAAAAATATGAAATTCCAGAAATGTCCAGGCCTGAAGCTCGATGTTCGCATTTGCGAACACAGGTTCGCAATCCCCAACCTTGCCTATACTGCTCATTTTCGCATTTGCGGTGAAACCCTCGCATTTGCGAAGGTTGACTGTCCTGGTTGACTTCACATTTGCGAAGTGTTCTTCGCATTTGCAAACACTGCCTGATTTTTCCTTCCTTCGCTATTCCCATGAATTTCTCGCAATTACCATCCCTGCTGGATTCCCGTTTCTCACGATTTTGTCGTAAATGCGACCACTGAGGGCATTGCCCATATTTTCCTTTTTTTTTTGCTTCTTTTTGACTTGTTTTCACTTGGTTTCTTCACCGTTACTTCTAAATCACATACATCCTGTAAAATAGAAGTAAATAACATTAAACACATGATTTTATCACTTAAACATAAAGTATAGGTTTAAAGACAAGATAAGTTGGTAAAATACCAACTTATCTTACCCCCAAGCTTAAACTATTGCTTGTCCTCAATCAATGAAAGAGACAAAATCTCTTCCCAAGTATTGAACTCACATTATATCCTTATCATGCCAAGCCGAAAAGGTCTACTTTAAGCACAAATGCATGACTTCGATTGGTACCAACAATTAAACCAATGCATATGAATTGGCAAACACTTTTGATGAACTTCAAGTGCTCAAACACTAATGCAAATAAAAGTAGCAATCAAGTCATGACACTAAAGCTTCAAAATTTGCCTCTCTATCACAATCCACTTTCTTCGGTCATTCCTTCCAATTGAAAATGCGATTAAATTCACAACTTAAATCTCATGTGCCCTCACCTTTAAGAGAGTATCCCACACTCATAAATCTTAATTCAAAACAAAAAAGGGATATAAAATGGAAAGAATTAACTCTCTCTCAAAAAGATGTTCAAATGCATACAAGTAGTACCATAGGCTTGCCCTTCATGTATTCCTCCACTAATGTAGACAAATTGGTTCAAAATCAACTAGGACTTAAGGGGTTGTAGTTTAGGATTTTGGTTAAGGTAGGGTACAATTTTGGTTAAAGTGACTCAAAACCTCCCCAAGCACTACAAAATTTACAATTAGAGTCCACTTCCTTCAAAAACATTTTCCATCCTTTCTTCACTTTTCATTCTACACCTAGTTTTCCTTTATTCACAACTTTTTATCATTTTATTCTATTTTTTTTTCAAAGTCAAGGAAGGTTTCATTTTTTTCTACCTTCCACCTTTTCAAACAACTTCCATATCACAACTTTTCCAACCTTCACCCCCAAACTTAGGCTTTTAGCCTATGTTTACACTTTCAAAGTACTTAGGGAGTTAGGGTGCCAAAAGCTAGATCAATTAAGAACAAAGGATTTAAGCTTGTAATATGGTTGCAAAAGAATAAGGTTAAAGGCTCAAAATGGGTTGACTAGGGAAAATATTCAAGGGTAGGAATTTTAAGGCATACTAGCGGTCCAAGGAAGGCCTAATATCATTTTTCAAGCCAAGTTAGTCTATGATTTCGCCTTGAAGCACATTCCGGGCAAGTTCTAGACTACAAGTAATGCAAAAGAACTCACAAATAATCTCACCACACATGGCACATGATCATTCAAGTGGAATACAAATCCAAAATCCAATTGAAACCAATGACTCAAAGAGGTTGCATATAGCATATGAAGCTATTTAGTGAATCAAAGAGCCAACACTTGAGTCTAAAAGTCATGACATTTCTACTTCAAGTATTTTTCTTTCTCAACAATCAAAAATTCATATGCCGAGGTTTAAATCATATTGATACCAAGCAAGACACAACTTTGTCAATGGGCCCAAACCCCCACTCAAACCATTTATTTTTCCTAAATTAACAAAAACGAATTCTAACTACAAGACTAATTCCCTTAAGAAAGTTGTAAATCTATCCATCATCGGGAAATGTCGGCAAAAAGTTTCTACAATTACCCGGTTCAAGAAGAAAATTAACATCCTTGGAAAAAGAACCGTGGTATAAAGGAAACCAAGGATATCGCCACTAACATAAAACATACTACATCAAGTAACTAAACACACTAATATAAACATACTAATATAACACATGACATAGAAATATACTAATAAAAATATGAAAACAATCACAGTACTAATCTTCCATATCCACAATTATACTAGAATAACAGTTATACAAGAAGCCACCCCAACTAAAGATGTTGCAATGTCCCCAATGCAACAAAACATGATAGAGTAAAAATGGTGGAAAGTTCTCCCTGAATAATGCATCAAGTGCTCTCCTCGCATTCTGAGTCAGAATCATCTTTTTCTACTTCTTCGTCGGGCCAAGCAACAGGAACATCATCATCATCCACAGCCCTGGTCGATGGTATCCGGTCCTGAGGCTTTAGGACCTTCCACATCCCCTTCACACCCTTCCACATGCGAGTAAAGAATTTGTCTCTTTTATTCTCCCTTTTCACCATCTGGGTGTGTGCCATTTCTAGGTTGCCATGTGAAGTGCTCAATTCACCATGCTTCTTGGCCAGCTCAGCGTATGCCTTCTCCAGTGCCTTGAGGTGATCCCCCATGCTTCCTCTGATCTTCAATGTATTTCTGGAACTCTTTCTTTGAAATGTAAGCAGGCCCCTCAGATGTCTCTCCAGGTCCCTGTGGAAGGCCGGCCACTAGATCGCGAATCACTCGCATATCCTCACTAAGCACATCAAATATTCCTCTTGTAGAGGATGATGGCTGACTACTCGGTCAACCTGTGAAGAAAAAGATATCTTTCTCTTTTTGCTCTTCACTGCACCGCCCTCTCCTCTTTTCTTCAACGGATGTATAGGCTTCCTTGGTTATATCCAATTGTCCCCTGGAGCTTCTTCCACCCCAGCCAGTTGGCACAACTCGGTGATAAGCGATGGGAATATAAATGAAGTGCTATTCTGGATCCGATACTCTCTTAGTTCATTGATGAAGATTTCACCCACATTTAGCTGAATGCCATCAAGGATGCATGCTATCATTTGAGCTCTTGTAATCGGGATATTCCATATGTTTGACACAGGGGAGATACGACTGCATATGATGGCCAGCCATATCTTTGCTTCCGTGTGAACTCTTTTGATGTGATCCCCCTCTTTTCAGCTGTCCATGGAACATCTGCACCCGGGCATAATTTGGATACCAACCACTCCCCTGGAGCACAATCTTTTTCCTTGAATGGACCCATGTCGTGGTTTTGCAAATGATAGAAATTATTCATACCTTCAGCCCCAAATCGCACCATTTTGCCGTGAATTCTCATCTTTGGCTTCTTCAACCTGATACCTGGGAGATTTGCATAAAACTCCCTCACCCATTTCTCATTGGCACGGCAAGGTTCAGGAGAAAAACAGTTCTACCCCATTGTTACCAGCCTTTGTTGGAATTCGGGAAGGCGTTCCGGGACGTTGTCCAGCACTATACCACTCTCTGGGAGCAACTTTTTCAAGATCAGTTCAACATAATACCGTTCTTGGCATTCCAATGACAAGAACTGGTGGTGATCAAAGTTCTGCTCATCTTCCACGGGGCTTTCACTTGCGGATCCTTCAGAATTAAAGATCATTTTCCAATTATAATATCTGCCAACAAATGATAAGAGTGAAAACATAGTATGGCTATGAATCAGAAAATGTCGATGGTTCGGCCAAATACTTCATTCGGGCCTTTCATCGAACACATAAAAAGCACAACAACTTCACTTCTATTTGACAAGCTTTGGGTACTCAGACTTCCCCATTTTTTAGCAACGAACATAATCGCACACTCTCAACCAATCCTCATCCAGAAATTAACATAAGTTTTGAAACAAATTTGAACAATTTCGGGCAAAGAATGATACCCATTTGGACTCTAGGGTTTCAGAATCGAGAGGAATAAAGGAGAAGATGAAGACAAAGAGGAAGAATAAAGAGTGAGGAAGCTTTCATACCTGGATCCTTGCAGTTAGGAGTGAGAATTGATGAGGTTTATAGTGATGAGAGTGACGAATCCAAGAGTTTGAGAGCCTTAAAATTTGTTTTCTTCAATTTTTGTTCAAAATGAACGACTGTCTATTTTTAACTCTCAGATGTCGCAATTGCGACTGACTTTTCGCAATTTCGGAGGTCACTCATTCCTGTTGTTTTCGCAATTGCGAACATAATTTGGGAATTGCGCCTGGGAAACATCGCAAGTGCGAAAACATTTTCGCAAATGCGAAAATTACCCTGCAACTTTCAACAGCTACTGATCGCATTTTTTATCGCAAATGACATTCCGCTATAGCATTTTGGACATAAGGCATCGCAGACCTGGGCAGAATGTTTGTCCAGCAATTTCTTTGTTTTCTTGCACTGGTTTTGACTCCCCGGTATCCCGAACCTGCTCAAATCAACTCCAAAAAATGCAAACTTGGCAGATTGGTTAACATAACTATAATAAGCTATTCTAAAAATAAAAATTTCAGAAATGACTTAAAATTTTTTAAAAAACGATGGGTTGCCTCTCACCAAGCGCCGCATTTAACGTCATGGCACGACGCAAATCAAGTTTTACCACTTTTCTCGCCACTTTGACGATATGAAATGGGCACCTAGCTTGGAATCAAGCTTGTGACCACGGGCGGTGGGGGTGGTAGATAGATGACTGAGCCAAGCCTTAATGTCTTCATTTTGCACTTCTTGGCTCTCATGTGAGGCATGTCATTTTTCTTTCTTGTTTCCTCAAATTGCAAGATGTATGGTAAGAACTTTTTCTCCTCGCAATGCTCCATTGACTCGTGTAGTTCAACTTCCATTTTACCACACAATTCCAATGTTGAAAAATGCTTGGAATGTGCCTTCAAACCTCCAACTTGCAAATTTTTCCGGATTTTGACATCCTCATTTTCCCCCGGAATAGAGTCAATTTCAACCAAATTTTCAATCACCCCGGTTGACTCTAATTCCATATTTTTGTTGGCATCACTAATAGTCATGGAGTCGGTTGGAAGTTGTTCAAGGCTTGATTCCTCAAAGTAAAACTCACTCTCACCCTCGGAATTCTCTTCTTGGCTTCCATCTACACTTTCAACTTGAGAGGCATGGCAAGCCTCCATTAATGCTTACATTTGATCCTCCAAAGTGCGGATATGCTCATCATTTTGAGTCACTTCATGCTTCAATTCCTCGAGTACAAAGTTGTGTTTTTTCTCATTTTCAAGAACGGCCTCCAACATGAGCATCATCCTCTCATTTTGAGCATTTGAGAGTTCTTCTTGGTTTTATTCAAGTGCCAAGGAAGAATTTTCAACTTCTTGGCTTTCACTCACCTCCAAGGCTTTTTGAACCCTTGAAGCTTCAATCATTGCATCCATTTGTGAGTGTAACCTTTCGAGTGCCAAATCATTTTGGAGACTAGTCTCCAAAAGTTTTTCCAAGGCATTTTGCTCACGATTCCCTTCTTCAAGTAAGCTCCAACATCAACTTGAACTCTCCAGTTCTACCATGCTCACTTTCCTCCACTTCGTCACCCCTAAAATTTCCATCACAAAAAGTAGAATCATCATAGTGGGGGCTTAGGGAAGGGACGGACAAATATACACAATCATCCCAATGACCATTTTGGCAACCACACCTATCACAAATACTCCACTCATGGGTTTGAGATTGTGCGCACAATCCATCCCCGGGAGAATTTAAACAATTTTTCCACGAGTGTGGTCCTCCACAATAAGGACAAGGGTCATCAAAGTATGAACAACTACCATCCGATCAATTTTCATTATGTGAAGCCATATTTTTCTTTTTTTAAAAAAAATTAAGAAAAATAAACAAGAAAAATAATTACACAAATATTCACAAGTTTGAATCAAAGCACTTATGCTTACTTCTCAAACAACCTAAATTACGCCAATTGTTCCCCGGCAACGGCGCCAAAATTTGATACGCTCAAATTACACCTTAAAATAGTGTAAGCGATCGATGTCAAATATAGTAACCCAACAAGGTTGGGGTCGAATCCCATAGAGAACAATATGGAGGTGATTAGGAATGCAAGAGAATTATCACTTATCGCGCAATGCCAAACAAATAAGATTTTGGTTTTGAAAGTTGTTTATAACTAAATGCGAAAATATAAACTAACCTAGAAAGCAAGTAAAATGATCAATGGCAACAAGTATGAATGCTTCGGGAATTACACTCAAGTAACGATCCAATGTATTTCAAGATTTTAGATATATGAGCGAGTTTTTGTTAATCAGCCACGGATAATAATTCTTAATTAGCATTTCCCAAATACTAACAAGACTTCCTAATTGAATTATTCCTAACCCAATTAAGAGATTAAGCACACCCGGATATGGCTACAAGTAGTTCAATCCTATCCCTAGGTAGAATCTATAAAATGAGGGTTAAAGCATCAAGTTCTTGTTAATTAACCAAAATTAATTCGGAGGTAATTGGAGAGTCCTAGGGTTAACTAATCCCTTTGGAAACATTAAAGAACAAGAATAATTAAATAAACAATAACTCATTTCATAAATATAATAAAATCATTCAATACATAAGCACAACAAGGTATTTAATCCACACTTTAAATATGTAACTCTCCATAAACAAGATTCAAGTGTTGGAAATAAATACTATACACTTAAATATACATTACAAAGCAAGAAAATGAAGAAACAAACATAAATGGGTAAGAAAACCTTAACCACAAGAGTGGAATCTTCAAATCACAAGTGTGTGTGCAAACCCTAGCTTCAAGACTTGTTCTTCTCTCTGCCTGATTTTGCTTTCCTTCGCTATTCCCATGAATTTCTCGCAATTACCATCCCTGCTGGATTCGCATTTACCACGATTTTGTCGCAAATGCGACCACTGAGGGCATTGCCCAGATTTTCCTCTTTTTTGCTTCTTTTTGACTTGTTTTCACTTGGTTTCTTCACCATTACTTCTAAATCACATACATCCTGTAAAATAGAAGTAAATGACATTAAACACATGATTTTATCACTTAAACATAGCAAAAGTATAGGTTTAAAGACAAGATAAGTTGGTAAAATACCNTACACATGATTTTATCACTTAAATATAGCTAAAGTACAGGTTTAAAGACAAGATAAGTTGGTAAAATACCAACTTATCTTGAGGTAAGTGACTTGTCTAACCTTGTGTGGGGTAAATTCCCCTTAGGATTTGATATTGTTTTGATAATTATGATATGTGAAAGCCGTGTATGCAAGGTGACGAGTGCGTACACGGGCTAAATGTAAAATTCTCGATTTTAAGCTATGTAGCTTCCTTTCGTGCTTTAACTGAGTTTCTTTAATATGTTGTAGTCATCGTACCTAGTCTAATTTCAGATATCTACTTGTCTTATCACTTATTTGCAACTTGTACTACTTGTTTAGTTGAATTACTTATTTTTCTTAAATTCCGTATTCATTATTTAACTGTGGGATTCTTTACTTGAAATTTTCTATTCTTGAAATACCTTACTGTTGAGTTTATTATTGAATTGCGAAGGCGGTGGTTTCTATTGAGGAAAAGTGTTAGTTGTGAAATATCATTTTATTGAGTTGTTTTGTTTTGTCATTTCTGTTATTGTTGATGTAATTGTTTTGTTTTTTTGCACGACGTTTTTGCTGCGTTGTTGTTAATATTTGCACTTGATTTCTGTCATGTCGTTGTGATTATTGATACGCGTGCAGTGGTATAAGATCTGGGTATTGAAACGCATGCGGTGAAATAAGGTGGGCTTGATATGCATGGCTAGTATGGGAACTACTAGAAGTCATGTGGTGTGATAAGGTGGGCTAAAACACGGGGGGTGCTATTTCGGGAAAATAATTTTTAAAGCTAAATATAAAGGCTCTCGCGATGATATAAGGAAAGACCGTGAGTTATTTTTATAATTTTGGACTATGAGGCGGTACCTCGGGAGTACCCTATTAATCTTCTCTACTTGCTGTATTGTTTGGTTACTGCTTCCTTAACATGTAAAATCCTTGTTTTCCGTTCGTGTTGTGTTAACTTCCTTAATTTCATGTTGTTACTTTTCCATAAATTCTTTATCGTTTCACTTCTGTGACATTTTCATTATATCATTATATTTCCTGTCTTGTTTCTTATTATCTCTAGTAATGCCTTGACCTGACCTCGTGTCTACCGAGTTAGACTTAGTACTTACTAGGTACCGTTGTGGTGTACTCATTCTACGCTTTTGCATATGTTTTTGTGCAGATCCAAATACATCCTATCAGCCTCGGTATTAGCATATTGAGCTGCTTGCTTTGGAGACTTCAAGGTACACCTGGCCGCGTCCATAGGCCTCGGAGTCCCCTACTGTCCTGTCCTTTCTTATTTCTTTACACCTTTATATACAGTAATGTATAAGAGTGTCCAGTGCTATATCTAGAGCTTATGACTAATATTTCACCGGGTTTTGGTAAATGCACATGTTGAGCTGCAAATTTTTTATTTTATATAGTGTGGGTGTTTTGAGATTTAAATTATTATTCTGTTATCTCGCATGTTTGTTAGCCTTACCTAGTCTTAGAGACTAGGTGCCGTCACAATATCCTTTAGAGGAGACTTGGGGTCATGACATGAAGGGATTCCCACCTATCTTCACATGTCAAAGAGTTGTCTTTATGATAATTAAGTAGTAATTAGTAATATGCTTTTTCTAACAGCTTAAACTTCTAAATGAAATGATTATACATTTCAACATGACATTAGAGTACCTAGGAGATCCTGGGTTCAAATCTCACTGCCGTCTAAAAAGGATATAAAAAGAAACATTTTACATGTTTAGCCCATAAAAAGAATGAAGCCGTGAGAGGTCATGTTTGAAAAATTCAATTACAAAGCTAAAATAGCTAGCCTGAGCAATTACCATATAACACATTTCAACAGCTAGTATACTGACAATATACAATTACGAAGATGATCATATCATTTTAACTATCCACAGAAAACTTATCTAGGCGAACAAATAGGAGGTGATTTTTCATCGGGAAATTGATAAGAATAGATACTCCAGATGATTGATAAATTAGCCAATAGACAAAACTAGAGTTTCTTCGTTGTTAAGGCTGAGATGATCGTAAAAGAAAAGAGAGTTGAATTGTACAACATCTAATTACTAGCTGATTGAAATATATAAACTTGACATCTTATTTCTTTTGCATGTGTGAAGACATGAAGCAAACATCGTACGCTATGGTCCCATGTGAGATGACACGAATGAGTTAACGAGGTGCTCGTTTTCAAGATAGCAAACTATGTGGGTTACATTTTAGAGAAGGTCAAATTTAATACGGTCCAATATTATTGTACTAATATAGTTTGCTTTCTTTCTTTCTTTCTTAGGTAGATTGTGATTTTCAATTGATTGTAGGACACCTAATACTATTTATATCACATTGACTTGTTGATAGAAGCCTGCACCTGTGCACTTGTTTATTTGATCTGCATCGGCTGAATTAGCTAAACACATATTGGTATGAGTGGATTACATGACTAATATTTTGAGTTGGTACTGTAGAAAAATATTCGGGAACTTTCACAAATGATTATTATTTGGAAGCTTATTGCCGGACGTAGCTATAATTTAACTAGTTATATTTCTTAGCTACTAATTACTTGCCCTGGGATATATGTCTCAATTTGGTTGTATACACTGTATTGAATTCAAATGTATTCGTTTTTATATATTTTATATTTTATTGAATTTTAGTGTATTGAGTTTAGTTGTATTCAAACAACAAAAAATGAGAAATAGGGTGTATATTGGTATATTCAGTTTAGCAGTGTCCATTGTATACAATTTGGTTATATTCATTCTTAACTATTATACGTTGTATTCAAGTCGACTATATTTAAACAATAAAAAATCACAAATAAAGTGATAGTTGGCTGTAATTAATCCACTGTATTCATTCGTAGATGCTTTTACATTGTATTCAATTTACTGTATTTAATAGGCTATATTCAAACAATAAAAATAAAAATACAGGGATCTGCCACAAAAAATAACCTTCGCAATACATAAATACAGGTGAAAATACAAAAAAAAAAAAAGCAATTGTATTAGCATTGAAAAATACAGAATATACTCAAATTTGAGTGTATTTGTATAAAATATAACGTATTTGTATCATTATATGTGGCTCAATAACATGAAGAGAAGAAAGTTTGCCGGAGATGGCGTCTTTCGGCCAAGCAAAACACTGTATATATTGTATCAAAACTAATAATGGAGACAAACAAAGAAGGAAAAAAAGCCATGGATTCCGGAGAAGAAGCCATGGATTCCAAAGTAGGAGAACACAAAAACAAAAAATGGATTTTCAGCAGGAAACTAGATGTAAAAAAGCTTCATTTTGAGTAAATCAGAATTTAGGTCAACGACATTAGCGGGCCTCCGCCAGCGAACTAGATCTAGGGTTTCAAAAAGAGAGCCACGGAGTCTGACATCTCTGTTAGATCCAGACCTGGTGACGCCTCCGAACTTCCTCCTTCGTTGTTGGGTTCCGGTAGAAATGGATGGCGGTCAAAAAGAAAATACAGGGAAAAGAATGAGAGTGTGTTGAGGGAAAAAGGAGAGAGAGTTGAGGGAGAAGAGAGAGAGGGTTGAGGAAAATGTTGAGAGATTAGTTGTATATATTTATACTTTGCAATAATATATAAAAGTTAGCTATAAATAATAATATTATAAAAGTATTTTGATTTATAATAAATAGAGTGGATTATTTAGCAATAGCATGTAAAATTTTCAAAATATTTGATAAAGTTAGATCCTTGTCTTTTGGTGACAGGAATTACTAGCACCTGCAGGGCGTGAATAACGTTGTCTCTAATTATGTATATTTCATATAGTTTCTAGGACCCCTATAGCAATCAATGACAAGAGAAGTAGGCCAAACTTCACTTGACACTTCCCTTGTAAAACTTAAAGAACAGAAGAGATGATATTTGTTTAGTTGATTCCGAAATCAGTAATATTAATAGTAGAATTTATAATAAATTCTGCAGATTAGGTTAGTTTCATTATTTTTGAAACTATATTATGTCACTAAAGTGCAAGCATCTTGTTAGTCGTCCATCGTTATTTATATGGTGCTCATAGTGTTTATAGTTTTGGATGGAGTAAATGGGCAACAAAAAATTAACATTATTAGTTGCAGGAGTCCTGTTGGATGATGGTTCAATGCAAGGTATCAAATTTGAATTCCATATCAGTATTGTAATGTGCTAATTTTGTCAATAAAGGGAAGGGAAAGTGATCTTTCTGTGTGGTATTATTTAACTTTATGTAGTCTATGCAAATTCGCCAACCAGTTATCGTCCTTGTTGGAATTAGTTTATTTAGCTTGTGTACTACGATAGTCATAACTCCCTTTGGGTACGCATTGCACTGGACGTAACCACTTGAGAAAGGAAATACAATACTTTCATCAAGCCGGTTAATCACTGCTTTTTTTGCCACTTCTTTCATGATCGGGTTTGTATGGCACTGATATTCCATGTAACGACCCGATCGGTCATTTTGAGCTCTAACGCATCGTTTAGCGGTTTGAAGTCGTGAGCAGCTTCGTTTCTGGTATTATGACCCATGGGCATGGTCGGAATTGAATTTCAGGAAGTTTAGAGTTGGTTTGGAAAAAAAATTCTCATTTCTGAAGCCTTAAGTTGGAGAAATCAGCTAAGATTGAAATTTTGAGTAAACGATCTCTGAATCAGGATTTGAAGGTTCCAGCAGGTTTGTATGATGATTTCGGACTTAGGTGTATGTACGGACCGGGTTTTGGATAACCAAAGAGCGTTTCGGCGTATATTGTGGAAGTTACCATTTTAGAATAATTTCATGAATTTGGGTTTGAAGTGCATATCAGTGAGGTTGATATCCGTTTGGGATTCCAAGTCTGGGAATAGCTCCGTATGGTGATTCTGGAATTGAGAGCGCGATCGGAAGTGAATTTGGATGTCCACATGTCATTTTGGAGTCATTTGGCTAAAGATAGAAATTTGAAGGTTTTTGGGAAATCTGGTCGGAAGTGGAAGTTTTGATATCGAGGTCGGAATGCGATTCCAGAAGTTGGAGCAGGTCCATAATGTTGACTATTAATTGTGCGCAAAATTTGAGGTCAATCGGAAGTGATTTGATAGGTTTCGGCATCAGATATAGAAGTTTGAAATTCGAAGTTCTTAAAGAATTGGATTTGAGTGCAATTCGTGATTTCAACACTGTTTGATGTGATTTGAGGGCTCGAGCAAGTCCATGACATGTTTTGGGACATGTTGGTATATTTGGACGGGGTTCCGGGGGCCTCGAGTGGATTTCGAGTGTTTAACGGATCAAAGTTGAAGTTGGAAGAAGGGATGAGCTTCTGTCATCTGGTGCAACCGCACCTGTGAGGCTTTGACCGTAGGTGCGGAGCCGCAGGTGCGGCCTGGGAGTTACATGTGCTAGTTTGGGCTTGGCTTGGTTGGGAACCGCAGATGCGATGGATATTCCGCACCTGCAAAGCCGCAGGTGCGAGAAGTAGGGCGCAGGTGCGATTTGGCCAGAGATGAGGAAACCGCAGGTGCGGGTGATTTGATCGCACCTGTGGGATCGCAGGTGCGGATAAAGAACCGCAGGTGCGGAAGATGGGCCTGGGCAGATTGTTTTTAAGCGAGAATTTTGTTCATTGTCTTCATTTTCATCACGGGATAGGCGAATTTGGAGAGCTTTTCAAGAGGGATTCCATCAAGCTTCAGCGGTAAGAGGATTCTACTCATTTCTAAGATTAGTACTGGTTTTGATGTGAAATTGGTAGAAAAATTGGGAAAATTTGAAAGAAACCTAGAATTTTGGGAATTTGGATTTTAGCCACAAATTTAGCATGCATATTTTATTAAATTATATATTTGAGTTAGTAAGGCTACCGGTAGAATATACATTTGAGAAATTTCGGATTCTTGGCACGTGGGCTCGAGGGCATTTTGGTCATTTCACTGACGGGGTTGGGAAAGTATATAATCTGAATTTGTTGTGAGATTTAGGATGAATGTTCATTGCTTTGTCATTTATGTGGTAGTTTCGGGGCGTGGTATGTCCGTTGGGGTCATCAGAAGGGATTGGAAGCCGGTGTTGGAATTTCGGAGCAAGGTAAGTCTCCTTTCTAACTTCGTGAGGGGGAATCGTCCCCTAGGTGAATTATTTCAATACATGTTATTATCTTCGGGGGCTACATACGCACGAGGTGACAGGAGTCCGTGCGTAGCTACTATTATGCCATGTCCGGGAAGCCTAGGACCCACTAGCATGCTTTATGTGTGTACGTGTAACCCTAACTGTAATATTAAACTGCTAATATGACCGAAAACATAATTGAATGTTTAAAAAGAAATCTAGAGTTCATATTGTTAACCTTCTAAAAGAAAATTGTTTCCGATGTGAATACATGTGTACCTGGACTGGATTGTTTTATGGAGTACTACTAAACTGGACAAATGAGTTTCAAAAACAAAGATTCCAAAACCTATATTTCATGTTTCTTTTAATAGGCTTTACCATTTTCTTGAGAAAAATGGTTTTCTTGATAAAATACGAATTTATTATGTGGATATGTGTAACTTTGGGTGCCTGAGTCGCTTGAGTGATTCGCGAGCAGGAAGACCCTGTATTTGTGTATTTATTATTATGAGCACCTGAGTCGCATGTATGATTCGTGACCAGGCTAGCCATATTATATTGAGTGGTGCACTTATGGGACGGGCCGGTCGATCCCTCGGCAGTGCACGAAGAGGATTATTATATTAAGAGCGGAACTTTTGGGATGGGCCGATCGATCCTTCGGTAGTGTGTAGTGAGATTGAGAGATGCAATTTTGGGACGGGCCGATCGATCATTCGACAGTGCATAGAAAGATTGAGAGCCGCACTTTTACGATGGGCCGATCGATCATTCGGCAGTGCATACAGTGATTGAGAGATGCACTTTTGGGACGGGCCGATCGATCCTTCGGCAGTGCATAGAGAGGTTGAGAGGTGCATTTTTGGGATGGTCCGATCGATCCTTCGAGAGTGCACGAGCGTGACTATCTTATGACTCCGGCAGGTTGTCTTACCCTTGTGTGCGCATGACTATTTGGTACTATTCTGGTGGTATTGGCTTGACATGTATTTGGGAAAGAGGAAAGTGTACATTGTTGTTTATTCTCAGTGATTTCCTGGATTTCTGTACTTGATATGTACTTGTTGCTCATTGTCTTACATGTCTACCATATTTCATGATATTCTATCATATATTATATTGTTGGACCCTTAGTAAACGTCTAATTTGACCTCTCGTCACTACCTCTCTGGGGTTAGGCGGGCAACTTACTGAGTACAAGTTATTTTTGTACTCATGCTACACTTGATGTGCATTTTATTGCACAGATACCTTCATAGCAATGTGGAGGATTCAGAGACTTAGGCGAGCTGCATCTTCCGGAGGCGATCCGCAGCTGACAGAGTCACCTTCAGACTGTATTTGTTCATTTTTAAATTTCCTAGTCCAGTTGTATTTCGGACAGGCTTTGTAATATTTATAAAATTCTTAGAAATTGCTCATGTACTTGTGACACTGGGTTCTGGGGACGTGATGGGATTTATTTCATTAAGCTGTATTGATGTGCTGTCGTATTTAAGTTTACTAAATTTATTTATTTGATTATGAAATGCAAGAAAAGGTAAAGATTTTGAAAATGTTAAAACTGGAAAGTTATTTCAATTAATTAATGTTTTGGCTTGCCTGACCTTGTTCCGGTGCCATCACGACCTTAGGGATTTTGGGTCGTGACAATGTGGTATCAGAGCGCTACGTTCCTGTAGGTCTCACAAGTCACGAGCAAGTCTAGTAGAGTCTTGCGGATCGGTACGGAGACGTCTGTACTTATCTTTGAGAGGCTACAGGGTTGTTAGGAGTACTCCCCTTCTTGATTCTTCATCGTGCGAGTTGATTCCTTTGAGGCTTTTGCCTATGTTCATTCCTACTCAATCTTATACGTCGCGAAGCGCTTGCTATGGATCAGGAATTTGAGGAATGGGAATGGCGCTACGAATGTAATCTGAGATGTTTCCATGTGTAAATGGTCGTGGTTGTTATTATGGCCCTGTGAAAGGGTAACATGTTATTTCAGCTCAGTAGTTGTGTTTCTGGGAGCCTTAAGGCTGTGCTCGAGTGGTGATGATGTTTGCATTTGATTGTCGCGCTGTTCTGATATGATGATAGAATGCTTGCCCGTACGTTGGGGTGGTTAATGGTTGAAGGGAGGTCTTCTCAGAGTGTGATTTCGAGATTTTTGTGTTTTAGTTCCGGCAGAGGAAAGGCATTTGGATTCTGGATGGTCTAGTTGAAGTTGATAAAGTAGTAAGACTGTGTGTCTTCAAGTGAGATGGGATATGCACCTGTGATATATGGTCGTTGTCATTGATCGAATGAATGTGTTAGGTTTTTCGGTGCTATGGTTTCTTCGGTTGCGTGGGGTCATAGTATTGAGAGGAAGTATTGAGGAATGTGGTTGGCAAGGAATGACCGTGGAATGAAGCAGGGCGTAGGATGGAGTATTGAGGTCACAGAAAGTGTGCATTTCAGCATCGCTGGGAGGTGTCAGTAGGTGATTTCTTCAGGTGGGTTGTCTTCTGGGGATAGGTTAGCAATGGCGGGGTTGGCAGGTTCTGTGAGAGGTCGTAGCGGCTAGTTGGTTGGAGATAGAATGTGTGGATGATGCTAGGAATTTGAGTATTTAGGGAGTGCTAGCAAGAGAATTTGGAAGATTGGGATGGTTTGGCTGAGCAAGATCGTGTTATCAAAGGAGGAAGGATCTCAGCAGGGTCTAGAGTGGTGCTAGGAGTGGCTTCAGGCTAAGTGGGAGGGTTCCCACAATCTGCAGTAGGCCTGTAGGGTTGTCTTCTCATAGGGTTGCGAATTGTCGGCGTGTAGGCAAGTTATTTCAGCTAAGGAAAGAGGAGTAAAATGATAGTTGTGCATGGGATTTGATGAATATGTACAAAAGTTTGTCCTGTCAGGTCAAGGATTGGACTTTGCAAGATTCAATAATTATGCTTAAGGCATGGGCGAGTTGTAAGGATAGTGACTCAGTCACGTGTTTCATTAAAAAGGGTGTTCCTATGCTAGGAGAGCCTTGGAGTTGATTGTATTCGGGGCCAGTCAGAGTGGGTGACTCTCAATAGCGGTCCTAGTGAATTCAAAAGTTAAAGAATGCGGCAATTAAGGATTTCAGGCAGCAGTATGATCGGGGATTGAGTTATTGCAGAGTAATCTCTGAGAGGAATGAGGACGGTTTGAATGTTCTATAATATGTTTCAGTATACAAGATAATATTGGAGGAGTGAGAGAAATAGACTCCGGATTGAAGAAAATAATTATCAGAAGGATATGGGACGGGTTGCGAGATTTGCGCATCGTAGCCTCGTGAATCAAGGTCACTCGAGATGAGCGAGGGTTGAGTTTACTATGGGTTGAAGGAAGTTGTTATCGTTCCTGAGGAAATTAATGGTGATTAAAAGAAGATAGATTAATTAGCCATGGTTGAAATGGAACATTTGCGCTAGTGATTGGTTCCTTTGATGTGATTTAGTTATGCATGTGGTTTATGCCGGTGTGTGCGGTGCAAGTCGGCCGTTGTAATGGATTTTTATGTGGGAATTCACTCGTGTGTTGAGGTGGTACTCCTGAATTGAGTTAAGTAAAAGGGTTCTATATGATGAAGTGTTCACCGTATTAGTGGTTCAACAGTTATAATGGAAATTCTTGCACTACCTCGTATTGGCATGTTGGGTGCGGTAAGCAGTATGTAACTGGGAGTAAGAATCGAGATCTAGGTCCGATGTTTACAAGGATTTCATGAGCTCGGAAGAGCAAGACGAAGTGATTTTAAAGTTCAGTGTAAGCTGGTATTAGTTTCAGTGTCATCTGAGATTGATATTCAGTGGAAGAGGCTTTGTACCCTGGTCATGGGTTCTTGATGTGTTTTGCGGCCTTAGTGTGATCGGTGTTATAGATGTGCAGACTTATTGCCTTGTGTGGAAGGTCGTGGAAGCATGACCGCGAAAACATTGTATAAAGTGTGACATGTAGTCACTTGATGGATTTCAAATTTGGACCGAGTATGAAGAAGCGCAGTATTGCTTAAATTGAGAATTTATGCCTGGAGGGCGTTTGGTTCAGTTGATTATGCATTATGGGGTGTTAGTCCCGGTGATGACGGTTGTTTTCGTGTATTATGAGGAAAAGTAGGGTTAATGTGGATCCATGTAAAAGCTAATAGCTAAGTTTGGTGCGAGCAAGGTGGCTCGATGTTTGTGGATGGATATATATATGATTATGGGCTTCGTGTGAGTCAGGCATGTTCCTTTCAGTAGAGCATCTTTTCATGGAAAGATATTAGAACATTGGGTGATTTTCCGTCTTCGTCGAACTCATGTGTTATTGTGATTGTGCCGTGTGAGTTGGGAAACGGCTTTGATAATTTCTTATGTGTTGAGGTCCCATGTAGCAGGGATATTATGTGAGCAGGATAGATATTGAGATCCAGAGTATATGTATATATATCGCACCTCAATTATGCTTGAGTTTTGTAGCCTATGGCTATATCAGTCTCTCCAGGATGGTATTATGCCCTTAGCGTGCTTGTGATCGATATTCAGTAATTGTGATAGTGAGCAAATCAGCTCAGTATATCTATTTCCTTACGTGAGTTTTATGTTATTTGGATCGGGTGGCACGCCGCCACGGGTGTGTTATTGGGATCGGGTGGCACGCCGCCACAGGTATGTTATTTGGATCGGGTTGCACGCCGCAACAGTGTGATTATGAGAAGGCTTGAGATGTATTTATTTTCTTGTGTTTTATGTCCTATTTTCTGGTAAGAATTCATATTAGTTGTGTCGGCTGAATAGTTCCATCCTTAGTTGTTTCTTATTATCATGTTCGAGTTATGGCCTATTGGCGCGATGTGGTATCATGTGAGGCTGTTAGCCATGTTTGGGATAACTTGCTGTCTGAGCAGTTCATTCTGGGTGAGACGAGATTATCGGACCAGGGATCAGCACAATAAGGTTATGTGAAGCGTGTACTAAAGGACAAATACCATTATTCGGGTTCATAATGAAGAAATGATTCTAGTCATGATGAGGTATTCAAGGACTTGTTAGCTCTGTAGTTAAGTGTGAACTTCTGCGCATTCCCTCCGTTGTGGTTGTATCGCCAGCATTGTAGCAGGATGTCTGTATCGTTGTTATGAGGTGCATCAGGAGCATCAGATTCGTGGATCTTGGCTAATAAGGTTCAGGGAGCGTCGTTGTGGTCAAACGATGAGTTATGCGGTTCATGGTGCCGATTTAGCAAGGGTATGCAGTTATGATCGGGTATATCGTGTGGTAGTTGATGCAGTGCTTATATATGTTGAAACTAGGCATGGTTAGAGAAATTTCAAGTGTTTGAATGAATTCTAAGCTTATTATATGGATCACAGAAGGAATCTCCAGATTTGATCAAGCTATTGTGCTCAACTGGGTTGTGGTAGCACGGGCAGGTGCTCGAGGTGTAAATAGTGATTTCAGGTAACTCCAGAGGAGTTCTTAACATGTTCGAGGATGAATGTCGGTTTAAGTGGGGGAGAATGTAACGACCCGACCGGTTGTCTTGATCTCTAGCACGTCGTGAGCAGCTTCGTTTCAGGTATTCTGACCCGTGGGCGTGGTCAGAATTGAATTTCAGGAAGTTTAGAGTTGGTTTGGAAAAACAATTCTTATTTTAGAAGCCTTAAGTTGGAGAAATCAGCTAAGATTGAAATGTTGAGTAAACGATCTCTGAATCAGGATTTAAAGGTTCCAGTAGGTTCGTATGATGATTTCGGACTTGGGTGTATGTCCGGGCTGGGTTTTGGATAACCCGGGAGCGTTTCGGCGTATATTGTGGAAGTTAGCATTTCAGAAGGATTTCATGAATTTGGGGTTGAAGTGCATATCAATGAGGTTGATGTCCGTTTGGGATTCCAAGTCTGGGAATAGCTCCGTATGGTGATTCTGGAATTGGGAGCGCGATCGGAAGTGAATTTGGATGTCCATAGGTCATTTTGGAGTCATTTGGCTAAAGATAGAAATTTGAAGGTTTTTGGGAAATCCGGTCAGAAGTGGAAGTTTTGATATCGAGGTCGGAATGCGATTCCGGAAGTTGTAGCAAGTTCGTAATGTTGAATATGACTTGTGCGCAAAATTTGAGGTCAATCGGACGTGATTTGATAGTTTTCGGCATCGGATGTAGAAGTTTGAAATTCTAAGTTCTTAAAGAATTGGATTTGAGTGCGATTCGTGATTTCGGCGCTGTTAGATGTGATTTGAGGGCTCGAGCAAGTCCGTGTCATGTTTTGGGACAGGTTGGTATAATTGGACGGGGTGCCGGGGGCCTCGGGTGGATTTCGGGTGTTAAACAGATCAACGTTGAAGTTGGAAGAAGGGCTGAGCTGCTATCATCTGGTACAACCGCACCTGCGAGGCTTTGACCGTAGATGCGGAGTTGCAGGTGCGGCTTGGGAGTTGTAGGTGCGAGTTTGGGCTTGGCTTGGTTGTGAACCGCAAGTGCGATGGATATTCCGCACCTGCGGCGCATGTGCGATTTGGCCAGAGATGAGAGAAACCGTAGGTGCGGGTGATTTGGTAGCATCTGCGGGATCACAGGTGCAGATGAAGGACCGCAAGTGCGGAAGATGGGCCTGGGCAAATTTTTTTTAAGCGAGAATTTGGTTCATTTTCTTCATTTTTCTTCATGGGATAGGCGAATTTGGAGAGCTTTTCAAGAGGGATTCCATCAAGCTTCAGAGGTAAGAGGATTCTACTAATTTCTAAGATTAATACAAAGTTATTACATGGTTTTGATGTGAAATTGGTAGAAAAATTGAGAAAATTTGAAAGAAACCTAGAATTTTGGGAATTTGGATTTTAGCCACGAATTGAGCATGTTTCTTTTAATAAAGACTTTACCATTTTCCTGAGAAAAATGGTTTTCTTGATAAAATACGAATTTTTTATGTGGATATGTGTAACTTTTGGTGCCTGAGTCGCTAGAGTGATTCGCGAGCAGGAAGACCCTGTATTTGTGTATGTATTCTTATGAGCACCTGAGTCGCATGTATGATTCGCGAGCAGACTAGCCGTATTATATTGAGAGGTGCACTTATGGGACGGGCCGGTCTATCCCTCGGCAGTGCACGGAGAGGATTATTATATTGAGAGCCGCACTTTTGGGACGGGCCGATCGATCCTTTGGGAGTGCGTAGTGAGATTGAGAGATGCACTTTTGGGACGGGCCGATCGATCCTTCGGCAGTGCATAGAGAGATTGAGAGCCGCACTTTTTGGACGGGCCGATCGATCCTTCGGCAGTGCATAGAGAGATTGAGAGCCGCACTTTTTGGACGGGCCGATCGATCCTTCGGCAGTGCATAGAGTGATTGAGAGATGCACTTTTGGGACGTGCCGATCGATCCTTTTGCTGTGCATAGAGAGGTTGAGAGGTGCACTTTTGGGATGGGCCGATAGATCCTACGGCAGTGCACGAGCATGACTATCTTATGACTCCGGCCGGTTGTCTTACCCTTGTGTGCGCATGACTATTTGGTACTATTCTGTTGGGTATTGGCTTGATATGTATTTGGGAAAGAGGAAAGTGTACATTGTTGTTTATTTTCAGTGATTTCCTGAATTTCTGTACCTTATATGTACTCGTTGCTCACTGTCTTACATGTCTACCGTATTTCATCATATTCTGTCATATATTATATTGTCGGGCCCTTAGTAAGTGTCTAATTTGACCTCTCGTCACTACCTCTCTGGGGTTAGGCGGGCGACTTACTGAGTACACGTTATTTTTGTACTCATGCTATACTTGCTGTGTATTTTATTGCACAGGTACCTTCATAGCAATGTGGGCGATTCGGAGAATTAGGCGAGCTGCATCTTCCGGAGGCGATCCGCAGCTGATAGAGTCACCTTCATACTATATTTGTTCATTTTTAAATTTCCTAGTCCAGTTGTATTTCGGACATACTTTGTAATATTTGTAAAATTCTTAGAAATTGCTCATGCACTTGTGACACCGGGTTCTGGGGACGTGATGGGATTTAATTCATTAAACTGAATTGATGTGCTGTCGTATTTAAGTTTACTAAATTTATTTATTTGATTATGAAATGCAAGAAAAGGTAACGATTTCGAAAATGTTAAAACTGGAAAGTTATTTCAATTAATTAATGTTTTGGCTTGCCTGACCTTATGTCTGGCACCATCACGAACTTAGGGATTTTGGGTCGTGATATTCCATGCTAAGCTTGTGTCCATCCTCCATAAGGATCTTGTGCATGCATAAAGCAAGGCTAGTACCTAATACCCTTTACATCAGATATCGTCAACCCAATGGCGTGTTTGTGCGCTCGAACACTCTCAATAGCATATCTTCTTAAAATCTCAAAAAATAAGAAGAAACAATCACAAGTAAAATGTTAGAACTACATAATTATTCATAATGAAGATGAGATGTAAGGATTTGACATCTAGTGTTGGAGCCTACTTGTTGAAGGCTTAGGTGGTGGTCTACTTGGACTATCTAAGGTCTCAAACTAAGGTTCGTCTCTAATGTACTTACATGATGCATCCAAAATGTGCATCATCTCCTTAACCTCCTCCTCAAGTTCAATATTGTCGAACAACATAAGTGGCTTCTCCTAAGCATCATCTATACAAACAATTGAACCTAAGATTGGCTCATCTACTTCCACTATAAAAATCATCGCAAGATCTCTGTAATGATGAGGCAAATGAATAGTCCGATAGAATTTGAAGATTTACTTTTTGTTGTCCACCTACATGATCATCTTAATCTCTCGAACTTTGATAAGCATAACCAGTAACTAATAAAGGGCATCCCAAAACTATAGGGACTTTCTCATTAATATCACGACCCAAAACCACCAATTGGGTGTGATGGCACCTAACCCACTTGCTAGGCAAGCAGAACATAACAAGACAAAATATAATAACATACTTTAATAGAAAAAAGTACAAATCTAAAGCCTTCAAATATAACACAACAATGCCAAAACATGGTAAGTCCTCCAAAACTGGTAAATATATAGTCATGAGCTCTAAAACGAAATACAAGTCTTTTTAATATAAATAACCATACTATCCAAAGTAAAGACAATAGTACAAATGGAACAAGACACAAAGATTGCGATCAAGATGCAACTCTACCTCATATCTCGGACAAATTAGTAAGAAAAGTTTGCTACTAGTGGCTCGGTCCAATACCTGGATCTGCATAATTAAATGCAGATTGTAGTATTAGTACAACTGACCCCATTTACTTGGAAAGGATAATAACTAACTTTTGGCGAGGTTATACAAGCAAGATTTATAAATGATACTTTCTATAACCTATACAACTCATAAATTCAACGAGTAAATAACAACAATGTGATCAAATCATAAAGCACAAAAAGAAACCTTTTGGTGCACACAATTACTCACGTACTCTACTGAGTCAATGATCCATCATATAAAGATGATATGCAAGTAAATAAGGTAAATAACCATTTCCTGATTTTCCTTAGAATTTCCATATCCATACCAAATTACTGATAAGTTTTCCTCAACCCGAGTGTACACCATCAACAAGAGACTTAAGAGGGTGACCCTAGGGAGATTGATCCATATCCACACGCTGCACGACGTAGTCACCTGCAATAATCATAATTCACCCGGCGTTGTCACATGCTCAATATCATAATACACAAGGTGTGGTCACATGCTCAATATCACGGATCCAACCGGCATGGTAACATGCACAATATTACAATCCATATGGCGTGGTCACAAGTACAATTTCACAACCTGTCTGATGTGGTCACATGCATAATATTACAATCCTCCCAGCGTGGTCACAAGAACATTATACTATCCGCCCGACGTGGTCACAAGTACAATATCATAATCCGCCTGGTGTAGCCACTGGTTATGTAACGACCCGAATAGTCATTTTAATTTCTAGATCCTCGTTTCCCTAATTAAGACTCCTCGTATGTGCTTTTACTATTTTATGATTTGTGGGGCTGGTTGGTTAGGGTTTGGAAGGTTCGGATTGAAATCGGAACCCTTAGTGGCCTAAGATGGTCAAGTTTGACTGGAGTCAACATTTTGAGTAAACAACCTAGGAACAGGGATTTGATGGTTCCAATAGCGTATTATTATTTTGGACTTGGGTGTGTGATCGGATTGAGTTTCTGGGTGCTCCAAGACTGTTTCAACAATTAATGTTGAAATTAGCACATTGAAGGTTTTCAAGTTCATTAAATTTGGTTTGAAGAGCACCTTCATTTAATCATGGTCAATATAGGATTTCGAGCCTGAGAATAGGTCTGTATGGTGATTTATGGCTTGTATGCAAAATTTGGCAACACTCTGAGTTCTATAAGTTTGATTCACCACGTTCGTATCTAGTGGAAGACGTTCGAAGTTCTTAAGTTGATCAATTTGGTTTTGTGTTGTGATTGTTAGATTTGATGTTGTTTTACGTGTTCTTAGGGTTCGAGAAAGTTCATGTTATGGTAATGGACTTTTTGGTGCGGGGTCCCAGGTGGCTCGGGTGAATTTCGGACCACCCGGAACTATGCCTAAAATTTATGATATTCTTGTTCTAGTTTCCTTCTTCGTGAACGTGGAGGTGGTATCGCGTTTGCGAAGAAGGAAATGGTGGACTGGGTATTTTTCTCTATGCATTCGCGGTAAACATGTCAGGTTCGTGAAGGTTTGGGACGTGTGTCTTTCGCGTTCGCGTGGGATGCTACATCGCTAACCTTCTGATCTGCATAGCTCTTGTATCTAGGTTGGGCTGTACAGAGTTGATACTGGATCATCTTGACCTTCTCCAAAGCATCTTAAAAAAAATCTGTGCCTAATAACTTAGCCTCTCCAGGTTGAAACAACCCAACTGGAGAACGACACTGTCTCCCATATAGCGCATCATAAGGAGCCATCTGAATACTCGATTGAAAGCTGTTATTGTAGGAAAATTCCGCAAGAAGCAAGAACTGCTCCCAAAAACCATCGAACTCATTACACATGTGCGAAACATATCTTCTAATACTTAAATGGTGCGTTCGGACTGTCCATGCACCTGCGGGTGAAATTTTGTACACAACCTGTGTGCCTGGCTCACGCTGTACAACTCTCCAGAAATGTGATGTGAACTACTTCCCCCCGTCAGGGATTATTGATACCGGTAGGTCATGAAGTCGAACTATCTCGCAGATATACATCTGAGCTAGCTGCTCTGAATAATAGGTAGTCACTACTAAAATGAAATGAGCCAACTTGGTCAACCGGTCTACAATCACCCATACTACGTCAAACTTCTTCTCAGTCCATAGGATACCGACAATGAAGTCCATGGTTACAAGCTCCTATTTCAACTTGGAAACAAGTTGCTCAAGCAAACCATCCGGCCACTGATGCTCACACTTCACCTGCGGATAATTTAGACACCGAGCTACATACTTCTTTATGTATTTCTTCATCCTCCACCACCAATATTGCTGCCTCAAGTCCTGATACATCTTAACGGCACCTAGATGACTGGAGTACCGCAAACTATGGGCCGCATAAAGAATCAACTCATGCAACTCATCAATATTGGGCACACATAACCGGCCCTGCAATCCGCAACATATCATCATCTCCGACAATAACCAAACCATCATGCTGAACCGTGTCCTTTAGGACAAGCAAATGGGTGTCGTGATACTGATGCTCTTTGATATGATCATATAGCGAAGACCAAGAAACCATGCATGCAAGAACTCGACTGGGCACCGAAACATCCAATCTAACAAACATATTGGCTAAGACCTGAACATCCAATGCTAATGGACTCTCTACTTTCAGTAGATATGATAAACTACCCACACTCTCCGCTTTCGGCTCAAGGAAATGGCCACCACAGTGGCATTCTCGTGATGACATAGAATGGTGATTTCATAATCCTTAAGAAACTCTAACCACTTCCGGTAATGCAAGTTAAGATCTTTCTGTTTGAACAGAAGTTGTAGATTCCAGTGGTCGGTAAAGACCTCACAAGGAACACCATGCAAATAATGCTGCCAAATCTTTAATGCACGAACAATGGTTGCCAACTCCAAATTGTTGACTAGGTTATTCTTCTCATGGGTCTTTAGTTGTCGAGATGCGTAGGCAATAACCCCACCATTTTTCATCAAAACCACGCCAAGGCTAATACGTAATGCATCAAAGTACAAAATATAAGACCTCGAGCCCGTAGGCAACACCAACACTGGCGCTATCGTCAAAGCAGTCTTGAGATTCTGAAAACTCACCTCACACTCCTCGGACCATCTGAAAGAAGAAACCGTCTCGGTCAATATGGCCATAGTTGCAGAAATAGATGAGAATCCCTCTGCAAAACGACAATAATACCCAGCCAAACCTAGGAAATTCTAGATCTCAGTAGCTGAAGACGGTCTGGGCCCACTCTACACTGCTTCAATCTTCTTTGGATCTACCTTGATCCCCCACTCTGCACCACATGAGCAAAAAATTCCACTGAATCAAGCCACAATTCACACTTTAATAATCTTGCATTCAACTTTTTCTCTCTCTAGGTCTAGAGCATGATCCTGAAGTGCTCCTAATGGCCTTCCCGATTGCGGGAGTACGCCAAGATGTCGTCAATAAACACAATGATGAATGAATCAAGATAATGTTGGAACACATTGTTAATTGGGTGCATGAATGTTGCTGGGATGTTGGTCTGCCCAAATAACATCACAAGGAACTCAGATTGACCATACCGGGTCCTAAAGTCAATCTTTAGAATATTCTGATCCAGAATCTTCAGTAGATGACAACCTGACCGCAAATCAATATTTGAGAACACTCTGGCACCCTGTAGCTGGTAAAACAAGTCATTAATACATGGCAACAATTAACACACATGTCCATAGAACCATCCTCTTCTTCACAAACAAGACCGGAGCACCCCAAGGCGACACACTAGGCCGAATGAAGCCCTTATCGAGCAACTCTTGCAATTGCTCCTTTAACTCCTTTAGCTCTGCTCGGGCCATATGATATAGTT
Organism: Nicotiana knightiana; assembly: GCA_005239525.1. NCBI lineage: Eukaryota > Viridiplantae > Streptophyta > Magnoliopsida > Solanales > Solanaceae > Nicotiana > Nicotiana knightiana. The sequence continues at coordinate 343,721 of ML437692.1, forward strand.
GAATAGAAATGGGCTAATTGCCCGGAAACAAGTCAATACCAAAAGCGATATCCCTATCGGGCTGCATGCCCAGAATATCTGCTGAAAATACATTTAGAAAGTCTCTCACTATCGAAATTTATTCAATAAGGGTATCAGCACTAACATCTATCACAAAGGACAGATAAGCATCACACACATTCTCAACAATCCCCTAAGCCTTTAGAAATTTTACAACCCAGCTAGGAACATAATATAATGAACCCCTCCACTCTACCCGTGGTAAACCTGGCATAGCCAGCGTCACAGTCTTGGCGTGACAATATAGAATATCATGATTGGGTGACAACCATTCCATGCCCAAAATACCATCAAACTCTACCATGATAAGCGACAATAGAACAACTCTGGTTTCAAAACCACCAATAACAACTAAACACGACCGATAAACATGGCGCACAATAATAGAATCTCCCACAGGCATGGACACATAAATAGGAAAACTCAAAGAATCACGAGATATATCCAAATGCAGAGCAACGTAATATGACACAGATGAATAAGTGGATCCAAGATCAAACAAGACTAGTGCATCTTTATGGAAAATCGGGACCATACCTATAATGACGAGCCTAAAGCAACTGCCTCCGTCCTACCCGGAAAAGAATAGAATATGGCTTGGCCTCCTCCTCTAGGGAGACCTCTACCCACCCATCCCCCACCTCTAGCTGATTGTGTGAGTGGAGCAACAACTGGGCAAATATCATGGCCTGAGAAGCCCGTGGACCTGGTTGAATCCGTGGAGCCTGAGGGGTCTGCGGAGCTGCACCCCTCTAGGGTCTGGGTCAGTATCTAACCATGTGGTGGTTATTACCACACTCAAATAAAGCTCTCGGTGGGCATGGCTGTTGGGACTAGCTGGGGCTTGGTCAGCTTGAGTGACCGCTGAAGGAACTCCCTGCAGGAGGTGCACTAGAAAGTGGTTGAGCAAAGTGTGCAACCTGAGACCTCGGAATACCCTTAGAACCACTAAAAACTCGAAGTGATAAATTAATTGGACAACTAACATAGCCTCTACCGCGCAACGTGGACACCACTAAATCCTCCAGTAACTCGAGGCCTCTTGGCCTCCTTTTCATCTCTCTCACAATCTTGTATGCCCTCCAACCTCCATGCAATCTCTACCACGTACTGATACGGGGTATCTATCTCCAATTCTCATGCCATACTAAACCTAATTTAACAGTTGAGTCCCTCGATGAATCGACTAACTCACTCTCTAACTTTAGAAGCCAAGATAGGTACATGTCTTGACAAATAACTGAATCGAACAACACACTCCAACACTGTCATAGTACCCTGCCGCAACTTCTCAAACTCTCCATGCCACGCGTCCTTAAGGGTCCGAGGAAAAAACTCTCTCAATAATAACTCCGAAAATCGAGTCCATATAAGTGAAGCTACCTCGGCTGGGCTACCCTCCTCGTACACTCACCACTACTAATACGCCGCTCCAGACAACTAGAAAGTAGTATAAGAAACCCCACTTGTCTCCACAATACCCATTGTACAGAGAATGCGGTGGAACTCCTCAAAAAAATCATGTGCATCCTCTAAAGCTAAACCACTGAAAGTAGGAGGGTGATACTTCTTGAACCTCTTGATGCTAAGCTGCTCCTCATCCGATGTCGCTGTCGTAACCACGGGCTGTACCGGTGCAATGAGCTATAATCATATAAACTATGGGACGTGATTGACCTGCATCTACTGCTATGGGGTACACGCCGTGGGAGTTTGTGCTCATCCCCCATCGTGAGATGTGGTTCGTGCAAGTGGGATAAAACTTGCCATATCTAAGGTACCGAACATGCTCAAGAATTGTGTGAGGGTCTCCTAAAGTGTTAGGGTGGCAACAGGCGCCTCGGGTGTCTGTCCTTAACTGGAGATATTGGTGGCTTATTTGTCACAATTCGAGCAGGTGCTCTGGCTACACCCTGTGCCCTTCTTATGACTCGTAATACTTATGAACTTAGAGCTCTGATACCAACTTGTCACGACCCCATTTTTCCTCAGTAGGATGTCGTGATGGTACCTAGTCTCTACAACTAGGTAAGCCTAACAGATAATAACTACTTTGGTAGAATCAATTATCAAAATAATAAAACAAAGATGTTAATTGATAAAACCTTCCGAAAAAATAGAATCTCTTCAATACACTTCCCAAAACCGGTGGAACTGATTCATAAGCTCTATAGACTAAAACTAGAATATGAATGAAACACAACAAGAAGCAAAACATGGACTCTGAGGCTACGAACATGCAGCATGTATACCTTGAAGTATCCAAGCAGCAGCTCAAATCAACTCTAACGTCCGGTGCTGGCAGACGTACTTAGAATTGCGCAAAAGTTGTGCAGAAGAATAGTATAAGTACACTACAACAATACCCAGTAAGTATCAAGCCTATCGTCAGTAGAGTAGTGATGATGTTAGGTCGAGACACCTACTAGGATATAAATAAATGGAATAAAACCGTAAGCGTGAATAATAATTGAAAGCATGGAAATAACTGACACATAAGAGCATGAACTGATACCATAAATTAATCGTGGAAGTAACATAAAAGAAGCATCTAAAGGGAACCAAAATGATCATATACAGAAAACAACTACTAAACAATGGAAAACAAAACAACAGAAACGTTCCCACCAAAACTACTTGCAAAATGTGATAAACAATAACAATCACAATGAGGTACTGCCTCGTGTACAATAAGATTCACCACCGCAGTACCACCTTGTACAAATCAAGAATCAGAACCGAGGTACTGCCTCGTATTAACATTTCTCAATTTCAATCACAATATGTGCTTATACCCTCGCGAGAGCCTTACATTTAAAATATGTTTTGAAAACAGTTTTCCAGAAATAGCTACACACACTTTAGCCCACATTTTGATGCTGCGTGGATTCACGTAGTTCCCCTATAAGAAACACACACATAAGTCCCACCTTATATCTTCACATTCACATTAAACCCAAACCCTATACCGCCATATGCGCATGAATATAATGTCACAATAACAACTCGCGCCACAAGTGCCCATATATCACAATTTGCCAATAACCAACAATATCATTGTGTCCACAATAATGGGTCCCGCTCGATCGAAACCTAGGTCCAATGGTAGATTCCGACTACCCATGACCCCATGAGTTCATATATGTGATTAATTTCAAAATCTGAGTCGAAATTGACTCCCAAAACCTAGATTCTTATTTTTCAAAACCTTGACAAACTTGCACAAATTTTCACTTTAATTCACGTGATTTTGATGTTAAAATCTTAGATATGTTGATGGAATATGATTATAAATAGATTAGAATCACTTATACAAGGTTCGTAGGTGAAAGTCCCATCTCAAAATCACCTCCTACCGAGTCTATGATTCAAAAATGAGAGAATGAGTTCAAAAATGCTGCCCCCAACCCTTTATCCAGAAGCAGATGTCGCATTTGCGACAAATGTGAACCCTCAGAATATGCGGACTAGATCTTACATTTGCCAACCCTGACAACCTTATGCATCATTGCATTTGCGAGAAAGGCTTCGCATTTGCAAAGCTGGAGACATCGTAAAAGATAAAATCATTCGTAATTGCGAACTATATCCAAATGTTGTTGCTTTCGCAAATGCGAAGATGATTTCTCAATCTACCTCCTTACTCTCACCTTCGCCAATACGACATTGGGTTTCACAATTGTGACACCAGAGCACTAGACAAGTCAAAACCAATCACTAAACTTATTCGAGCCCTTGGGGCTCCAAAACAAACATCCACACAAGTCTAAGAACATCTTATGAACTCACTCGCATGATCAAAAGACAAAAATAAAATCTAAAATTACGAATCAATCACTAAAACGCATGAATTTCAAATTTAAGTTCAAGAATTTCTAAAGTTACAACTAAACGTCTGAATCCTATCAAATCAACTCGAAATGGCACCAAATTTTGAGACAAATTAAAAATACCATAACAGACCTATTCTAAATCCCAAAATCAAATTCCGAGCTCGATAGCTAAAAGTGAATCTATGGTCAAACTTTTCAACTTCAAGTTGCCATGTTTCGGCAAATCAATATAAATTAACCTATGGACTTCTGAAATCAAATCTGAGCATACGACCAAGTTCGAAATCATAATACGAAAATATCGGATCCATAAAAAAAATGTTGCAGGGTGGTTTTCACAAAAGTTAAAGTTTGTTCAGCATTTGATAATTTAAACCTCTAAGTATGGAATCAATGGTCCAGATCAACCTTAATACTTCCCAGAACGAATCTAACCAACCCCGCAAGTCATAAAACGACCGATCGTGTCGTTATATAAAACAACCAATTGTGTCGTTACAGTTACAATAATCCTTTCAAAAATACACGATCTCCTCAGGTGATATCAAAATAGTTCCAACATTCTTCTAAACATCTGAATTTGTCAATGTTGTCTAGAACTCGTAATCTTCCCTTAAATATCGAACCACAACTTGCACATGAAAATGTCAATCCCACACGTCACACCACATGCATTATGCCATTATAGAAAAACATTGAAACCCCATTATCGACCCTGGATCACAAACAAGATACACATTCCGTCAGCCAGAAACCTTCCACTTGACTCCCATCCAACAGAGGATCACAACACGCAATATACCCCTCATACCTGATGACAACATCAATCTCAAGCCATGGTCAAAATTATCGAGAACTCTTTGAGACCCATTTACACATAACCACACCATCAAAACTTAATCCCTCTAACTCAACCAAGTCACACAGGTTGCCAAACAAAGGAGTATTGCCACAAAGCCCCGGTAAATCCACACCACATCATAAGAATCAAAAGAACTAATAATATCCATTACCATGTTGATCCACCCTACCACCAAGATTTCTTATTTATCCGAGTTCCTTTCATGTTTCCTTAAAGTTAACACTTCTCCTTGCCGGTAATACACGATCCTTACCCAAATCTTAGTACAAGAGATCCTAGCATGAAATAACGTCGTCTTAATGCCCATAAGACACTTTATTCCCTCTTAAGCACCCAGAAATATCTCAATAAAAAATCCCTCTTTGAAGAACCCTCTGACAAATCTAAAGTTGTTTCCTTAACCCCTCTTATACTGAAATGTAGAATCCATAATAATACAGAAATACCACGAGTCCCGACACCATCCCTTTCAAATCTTAGATTTTGGCCTTTTACAAATCCGAAAATTCCACATACCACATATGATTCTTGAACCCATTAGAACCATATTGAGAGTCATCCACTCTATTTTAATCTCGAATGCACCACCCTTACAAGCCGAACGACCTATGCTCCATTAGCAGACCAACGCCCAAAGAAGTACTCCACATCTCTAAGACCCCAAGTGAATCCTTACTCCCTACACACTACCTCCACTACTAATAACAACCCAAATTGTAACAATATTTCCAGTATCCCGATAAAGTATAGCATATAATACATCCACTAATTCCCTTGCTCAAGTCATCTACAAAGCCAATCTCTTCAGGTTGCAACCGATCATCAAATATGCCTTAGACCGAAACCAGTATAACACATAACCATGCAATATGATCGTTGATAGCAAACTCTCCCACTTGTCTCTAAGCCATAGAACACAACATCTGATAACCCACAATACCCTTAATCCATTAGCACCATAACCTCACACTGTAATTCAACTAAATCCTCCATAAGCTAATGTAGCTCTAATCATAAAAGTACCTCACATCATTTGCTAAACTCTCATGCATCCTCGTGACAGCCAAGCCAGCTTCCTCAGGCGATCCAAACTCGAATTTCAACATATATAACCCATTGACAGAATGAAACTCTCCACAAAACATCATAATCATCACACATTCGTAGACTATCCTGCAGGTGATAACCCACCTTCTTATCCTCAAACTTACATCTCTCTATGCCCTACTATGGTCATAACCTCTATGCATTTTGTAAACCTTCCCGAGTCTAAAACCGCCAACAAGACATAAAAAGCCACTTCTTCACACAAATGAATAACATGAAATATCTCTCAACACGCTCATAACTCGAGACCGTACAACACATCAAGATAGAAATCAAGCACCCAATACTCCTATTTATAGCCAAAGAAAACTCTTCTCCCGTCACACCCATGCCATCTCAACACATCCTGTTATCACATCATACTCATCATATAGCCATCCAACCACTCACCGAGCCATAAATCTCACTCTTAGGGACACTACCGGACATATAAACGGAAAAGCACATTCTTACACAACTGAAACTACCGAGCCCAAGTTGCGGTCCCAACCTGGCCTCAAGTCCTCTAGACTGGCCCATCACCAAAGCATAGAAAACATATCTCGCACCTCATCTATGGAATCACATGCCATCATAGCATAGGAAATATCGAGCGCTCACATAACATACAAATGAGTGGAAGGAATTTGAAGATATATGCTTCAAACTGAATCAATGTTGCACGATAAGGAAATAAAGATGGGGAGTTTATCCTAAATGCCCGGTAACCTCTCGAAGATTTGTATGGACGTCATCATACCGATCTGCAATACTCTACTAGACACATGCTCATGACTCATAGAACCTATAAACCTAGAGCTCTGATACCAATATGTCACGACCCATAATCCAACTAGTCATGATTGAACCTAACCCGATCCGCTAGGTAAGCCAATTAACAATCAACACAACTTAAATGAGAATAATAAGAGTAAATGAGTGAAATAAAGTCATGACCCAAAATCCAACTAGTCGTGATGGCACCTAACCCGACCCGCTAGGTAAGCCAATTAACAGTCAACACAACTCAAATGAGAAAAATAAGAGTAAATAAGTCAAATAACTGAATTTCTATACAAACTCTCAAGGATTGGTAGTACAAATCATAAGCTTCTAAGACTTAGAATTTACAAAGATGGTACAAAATAAATACATTATATGTTAAAAATACACATAAGCAAATTTCGAAATCTAAAGCTACAAAGGATGAGGGAAAAATATGACTGGAACGCAGGTAAATCTGCTATGACAGCTCCCACCATACACAACAACATTAGCTCCATGATCTGCACGCAAGGTGTAAAAGTGTAGTAGAAGTACAACCAACCCCATGTACACAATCAGTAACATACCTAACATGCATTGAAAGAATTGATGAGCTCGAAGATGGTCAGAGTCCAACACAAATAGCCAATATTAACTCAAAATACTATAACAAGGGCATTAAAAATGATAACTCAAAGATATTATGCTCAACTCGTTCACAATTATGGGAAAAATGGGCATAGGTTTTAGGTATAACAGTCCAAGTCCAAATCTTAACACTCGAATCAATTAAACATGAGTTTATCAAAGGATCTATATTAGTTTCCAATTTCCCAACATCAAATATAAATCTTCATTTACTAGTTAGCATGAAAAAAATAAGTCTATATGTCTACATGTCAAGTATACATGTCAAACATCAATGTCACATTACCAACTACCATTAGGAAGATACATCTATATGATTACATGTCAAATCATCAATCTCACATCACCGACTAGCATAATTAAAGTGCATCTCTATGCCTACATGTCAAATATACGTGTTAAGTAAACAATTTCACAGAGATATCATCATGTACCCTCAATCTCAATCCACTCAAGGTTCCCAAATCAATGCCTCCACTCTATCACACATACACGATCACTCAGCATTGTACGGGTGCCTGGAACAAACGCCCTCACCTAAGCACGTGTACATATATCATTGTGTATGTGCTCACTACAATTGTGTCAGATTCTGGAGGGTCGGTGTCACGAACCCAAATCCTAAGCCAGCCATCATGGCGCCTATCATGGAACTAGGCTAGCAAAAAATTACATACTGACATAGTATTTCATAATTTCCAAAACTATTATGATCTTTCACAAAAATTCTTTCGCTTAAGCAGTTTAAAGCAACAAAATGAATAAAAAACTTTATACACTACCCTAAAACCTGGAACCAACCATCATGAGCATCTATGAGTAGTACAAAATAACCCTACAATCATAATACATCAAGGCTCGGAACGAGCAACTAAATACAAATCAAGAAAATGGAAAAGAGATGTTGTGGACGCTGAACAACTACCTCGAGGTCCCAATTCTGGCTCCACGCGAAGGAAGAAAACTAGCGCTCGGTACCAGCACGTGTATTTGCACAAAGGGGTGTTGGGAGTAATACGAGTAAGCCAACTCAGTAATAATGAAAATAAATCAAGTCTAAGCATTAAGAAACACATAAGATCAAATCATCAATTCACAATAAGCACAGCCTTTCTTTCTAACAGTGTATACATTAAATCAACATGCTTTAAAAACCAACTTCAGTAAAATCCTTTGAAAAGTGTGTTTTCCAACTATTTTAGAAAAATACTCGAAGAGTTTAGTGTAAAATGAAATAAATCATAAATAGCCCCTCGGGCCAAAATATTTATCATAAATCGGCCCTCGGGAAAATCATCACTCAGAATCAGTCGCTCAGTATACCTCACAATCACTCAGTATCAGCCCCTCGGGCAACCTTACTGTCACTAATACCTCCCAATCACTCGTCACTCGTCACTCGGCACTCGCACTCAATAGGTACATGTGCTCACTGGGGGTGTGTACAGACTCCATAGGGGCTCCTTCAGCCCAAGGTCTAATGTCAAACCACCTCGTCGCATCTCATATCCTCACAATCAATCCCTCGGCCTCACTTAGTCAGAAACTCTTAGTAAGCCACTCGGGCTATTAGTAAAACGGGGTACTTGACCCAAAACATCATTTTATATCTCAAATAGTGTAAATACGGCAGAGTTCCAAAAATAGTTAAACATAATATGAATGAGTGTAAATCATAAGTCAACACAGTGAGGAAATAGAAGTAAAAGCCCCCAAGGGGTCTAAACAAGTCGGCACAACGCCCCAAACATGGCTTACAGCCCAAATATAGCAATAGTTTTAGAACACGATTTAACATATGATTTAGAGTAAAATATGAAACTCAATTGTTGCCGCAGAAAGGACCAAGTCCAAATCCAAATCAGTGCACACCACACACTCGTCATCCGGTATGTACGCCACTCCAAAAATAGTGAGAAAATACAAAGTCCGGGGTTTCATACCCTCAGGACAAGATTTATAATCATTACTTACCTCAACCCGGCCCAAATACTAATCCACGATGCTCTTGCCTCTCGAATCGACTCCCGATTGCTCTGAATCTAACCAAAACCAGATTAACATCATCAATATATGCTAAAGGAACAAGGCCAAATCGAAAACTATGAAATTTAACCAAAATTCCTGAAATTGGCCAAACCCGAGCCTCGGGTTCACATCTCAGAATTTAATAGATATCACAAAACTATAATATCATCCTTTCCCGAGTCTATACATACTAAGAACATCAAAATCGGACCACAGTAGCCCCTTCAATTACTCAATAAAAGCCCTAATTTCTCATGCCCTAACCTCCCCATATTTGGGTTTAAATCCAACTAATTTCAAGTTTAATTACTAAGAAAACATCATAGAATCGAGTTATGAACTCAAAAATGTTACCTTGAAACGTTCCCCTTCGAATCTCTCTCAAGAGCTCCAATTTCGTCCAACAATGGTGAGAACTAGGCTCAAACTCGCGAATGTCGCTTTTTAAAGCACACTGCCTAGGCCCCTCGCTTAACCTAACGCGATCGCGGAATAGCCCACGCGATTGCGAAGCTTTGCCTTCCCAACTCATGTGATCGCGGACCTTCCTACACGACCACATAGAACAAATCCTTCCACTCCTCACCAGCTCACTCTACTCTACTCCAACGCGACCTTGGCCACGCGTTTACATAGCACAACATTACAGCAACACGTGATCGCGGTCTGACCTATGCTATCGCATAGAGCAAATTTCACCCCTGCCCAACTTAGCCTACGCGACGCGATCATGAAGAAAAAAATGCCTGCAACAAAAACCAACAAAACTGCTATCTCCCAAATCCAAAAATCGATCCGTTAACCACCCGAAATTCACCCAAGGCCCTCGGGACCTCAACCAATCATATCAACACATCTCATAACCTTATTCAAACTTAGTCGAGCCTTAGAAACACCAAAAACAACGCAAAAACATTAAATTCACCTCAGATTCAAGCCTGTGAACTTTGAAACTTCTAAATTTCGCCAAAGATGCCGAAACCAAAACACACCCGATTGACCTGAAATTTTACACACACATCCAAAATGACACTACGAAGCTGTTCCAAATTTCGTAATTCCATTCCGACCTTGAAAGCTAATTTTTCACAGCCGACGGGAAATCGCCAAAAACTCAATTTCGCCAATTCAAGCCTAATTCTACACCGGAAATCAAAAACATTCCGAAAAAATTCCTAAGTCCAAAATCACTTAACGAAGCTATCCGAGCCATAAAATCTACATTCTGAGCTCATTTACCAATAAGTCAACTCCTAGTTGACTTTTCCAACTTTTAAGCCAATTCAAAAGACTAAGTGTCTCAGTTCTCACCACGACCACTCCGAACCCGAACCAACCGACCCAACACAACATAAATATGCTAAAAACATATGATAAAGCATAAATAGGGAAAACATGGCTAAAATTATCAGAACGACCGGCCGGGTCGTTACATCCTCCCCCTCTTAAACAAATGTTTTTCCTCGAAGGGGTCTAGAAACATACATGGAGTCTCAAATAAGTGAGGATATCTGCTCCGCATCTCCCGCTCGGTCTCCCAGGTGGCATCCTCCACTGGCTATCCTCTGCACTTAACCTTCACTGATGCTAAATCCTTAGACCTCAGCTTTCTAACCTGACGATCCAAAATAGCCACTGGCTCTACCTCATATGACATATCACTCTCGAGTTGAACCATGGTGAAGTCCAAAACATGAGACGGGTCACTAACATACTTTTGGAGCATCGAAACATGGAACACTGAATACTCGATAAATCGGGTGACCTCCAATCCTCTGAAGCACCTGAAATGGCCCAATGAACTGGGACTCAACTTTCCCCTCTTCCCGAACCTCATAACACCCTTCATGGGTGACACCTTCAGCAATACCTTCTCCCAACCATGAGAGACACATCTCGGACCTTCTGGTCCGCATAACTCTTCTGCCTAGATTGCACCGTGCGAAGCCACTCCCGAATCAACCTAACCTTACCTCACGCATTCTGAACCAAGTCTGTACCTAATAGCCTAGCCTCGCCCGGCTCAAACCAACTAATCGGAGATCTACACCTCCTACTATATAAAGCATCATACGGATCCATCTGGATACTCAACTGATAACTATTATAATATGCAAACTCCACGAGTCGCAGAAACTGGTTCCATGAAACCTCGAAGTCAATGACACACGCACCCAACATGTCCTCCAGAATCTAATTAGTACGCTCCGACTGCCCGTCGGTCTGAGGATGAAACGTTGCGCTCAACTCAACCTGAGTACCTAACTCCCTTTGCACGACCCTCTAAAACTGTGATGTGATCTGAGTACCTCTGTCAGAAATGATACAAACTAGAACCCATGCAATCGGACAATCTCCCTGATATAAATCTCAGCTAACTGCTCCGAAGAATAAGTAGTACCAACAAGAATGAAGTGCGCGGACTTGGTCATCCGATCCACAATAACCCATATCGCATCAAACCTCCTCGAAGTCCGTGGGAGCCCAACTACAAAGTCCATGGTGATCCGCTCCCACTTCCACTCTGGAATAACCACATCTCTGGCATCACCGCGACGGACCCTGTCTTGAAGAACGAGCAAGTATGGATCATCATACTGGTGTGCTCTAATCTTATCATAAAGAGAAGGCCTGGAGGCTACACAAGCCAATACCAGCGGAGGCTATGATAGATCCAATCTCACAAACTGACCCGCTAAATCTTGAACATCAAGTGCTAAAGGTCGCTCTGCTGTTGGAAGGTAGGCTAGACTCCCCAAACTCTCTGCTCTGCGACTTAAGGCATCGGCCACTACATTGGCCTTCCCAGGATGATATAGAATGGTGAGGTCATAATCCTTAAGGAGCTTCAACTATCTCCACTAACGCAAATTCAGGTCCTTGATGCTACAAACTACGGTGATCAATGAAAATCTCACAATGCACTTCATACAAATAGTGACGGCAAATCGTCAAGGCATGTACAATAGCTACTAGCTCAAGATCGTGCACTGGATAATTCTTCTCTTGCAACTTCAACTGTCTAGACCCGTAGGAAATCACCCTATTGTCCTGCATCAAAACCGCCCCAAGGCCAACTCTCGAGGCATCACAGTAAACTGTATAAGAATCTGAACCCGTAGGCAAAACCAATACCAGAGTTGTAGTCAAAGCAGACTTGAGCTTCTGAAAGCTCTCCTCACATTCCTCAGTCCACCTGAACTAAGCACCCTTCTGGGTTAGTCTGGTCATAGGTGCTGCAATAGATGAAAATCCCTCTACGAAACGGCGATAGTACCCTGCCAAACCAAGGAAACTGCGTATCTCGGTAGCTGATGACGGTCTAGGCCAGCTCTGCACCTCCTCTATCTTCTTCGGATCAACCTGAATACCCTCAATGGACACCACGTTCCCCAAGAACACTACTGAATCAAGCCAGAACTCACGCTTCGAAAATTTTGCATACAATTTCTTCTCCCTCAAGGTCTGAAGCACAACTCTCAAATGCTGCTCATGATCCTCCCGAGATCAGGAATACACCAAGATATCATCAATAAACACGATGAAGAATGAGTCAAGATAAGGCCGGAACACATTGTGCATCAAGTGCATGAAGGTTGCTGGGGCATTGGTCAGCCCTAATGACATAACCAGAAACTCATAATGACCATATCTAGTCCTGAAGGCAGTCTTCGGGATGTCTGGCCCCCGAATCTTTAACTGATGATAGCCATAATGCAAGTCAATCTTGGAAAATACCCTAACACCCGTCAACTGATCAAACAAGTCATCTATACAAGGCAAGGGATACCGGTTCTTCACTGTAACCCTGTTCAGCTGCCGATAATCAATACACATGCGCATAGAACCATCCTTCTTCTTCACAAACAACACTCGTGCACCCCAAGGTGACACACTAGGCCGAATGTACCACTTATCTTGGAGTTCCTGAAGCTGCTCCTTTAATTCCTTCAGCTCCGATGGTGCCATACGATAATGTGTAATAGAAATAGGTTGAGTGTCTGGCACCAGGTCAATACCAAAATCAATGTCCCTATCACGTGGCATGCCTGGCAGGTCTGCAGAAAATATGCCTGGAAAGTCACGGACCACAGGAACCGAATCAATAACGGGAGTATCACCAATGACATGCCTCACAAAATCCAAATACGATAAACACCCATATTCAACCATGCGCTAAGCCTTCAGGTAGAAAATCACCCTGCTAGGCACATACTCAGAAGAACCTCTCCACTCAACCCTCGGAAATCCTGGCATACCTAAGGTCACGGTTTTAGCGTGACAATCAAGAACATCATGACACGGAGATAGCCAATCCATGTCCAATATCACATCAAAATCAACCATGCTAAGTAATAATAGGTCCACTCAGGGTCTCCAGACCCCCAATAGATATCACACATGACCGATGCACACGGTCCGCCACAATAGTATAACCCGCTGGAGTCGACACATGAACCGATGCAACTAGAGACTAACGGAGCACATCCATATAATGGGAAAAATATAAAGAAACATAGAAATATGTACAACCAGGGTCAAATAAATCCAAAGCATCTCGGAAACAGACTGAGACAATACATGTGATCACTGCATCGGAGGCCATATCTGGCCTGGCTGGAAGTGCATAGATACGAGCCTGGCCTCTACCTGCATGACCTCCCCCTCCAGGGCGGCCCCTGGTTGTCTGGGTGGGTGGTGAAGTAACTGGAGCCGAAGTCGAGCCCTGGCCCTTCTGCTGAGAAGAACCACCAAAACAACGGGGACACTGTCTCCACATATGCCCAAACTCTCCGCACTCAAAACAACTCCCTAGAGCCAAAGACGGGGACAGAAAGAAACCCCTGGCACCAGAATGGCCACTAAAAGAATCATGTATAGATGAATCCTGAACTGGTGGTGCTCGAGCTGCACTAAGGGCTGGAAGGGCACCGAATGAAGAACAGCCCGATTGAGAACTGCGGGGACCATGCCCTGAAGTTGCACCACTATAGGCTGGGTGGACTGGTTGAGTAGGCCTGAATGAACGACCTCTACCATGATGAAACTGCCCATGGAAGGAGGACCACTAGAACCACCAGGTCCACGAGGCCTCTGAGCCTCCCTCTCCTCCCGCTCCTGGCGGAAAACCGACTCAATATCTCGAGAAATATCAACAACCTGGTCTAATGTAGCACCTGATACCCTCTCCATAGTCATCAAAAGGCGGTGCTAATAAGTGAGGACATCCACGAACCTTCTAATCCTCTCCTTATCAGTAGGGACCAACTCGGTGGCATGACGAGCCAATTCTGAAAACCGCATCTCATACTGCATCACTGATAACTTCCCTTTATGCAGCTGCTCAAACAGCCTGCGTTGCTCCTCCTTGTGAGACAGGGGTACATATGTCACGCCCCAAAATTAAGGGACACGACCGGCGCTCAATCGGGTGGACCCCAGTCGAGCGGATCTGGAATTGCCTTCCCTATCCCACGCATCACCTCATGATAACACTGTTCATTTTACATGTGATATAGTAATTAAGACTTAAGCAAAACTTATGATTTGAGTTCATTTCCACATTTTATCATTAGCAACATACAGTACAAAATAATTTCAAGATACATAAAGCATACATACTTCTATCATGTGGACCACGATTGTCACTACCTAACATGCATATGTACAATACCCACGCTATGTCTACGGAGCCTCTATGAGTAAGGTAAGTTTAAACAATGCTCGTCGGTGATAAGGCCCCGGCTATACCTTACACAATAAAATAAACTCAAAATAAAGCGGCATGAAGGACACATAACCACGAGAGGAAGTGGGCTCACCAATTCAGCTGATGGAGTGGAGAGGAGGCACTACTGACGGTGGGCTAAATTACATGCTATAGAGCCACCTACATCCATATAAGAAAATGTAGCGCCCCCGGCAAAAGGGATGTTAGTACTGTGGAATAGTACTAGTATGTATGAACAAACTTTATCTGAAGTACAATAAAACAATCCACAAATAAGAGACAGTAATATAACTAATCAATCTATGCACGTGGAAAGAAACAACCATAATCAACAAGTTTCACTATCTCTCCTTTTCCCCTTTCAACATCACCATATTCAAGAGTGTGCTAGTATGTATGAACAAACTTTATCCCAAGTACAATCAAGCAATACCCAAAAATAAGAGACAGTAATAGAACCAATCAATCAATGCACGTGGAAAGAAACAACCAAAATCAACAAGTTTCAAAATCTCTCCTTTTCCCCTTTCAACATCACCATATTCAAGAGTTTCATAGATTTTCATTTCAATAGTGATAATGATCACATTCCATCCTTATTACCTCGGCCACCCTTATTACCTCGGCCACCCTTATCACCACAACCCATCATCCTTATTACTTCGTGTTGCAGCGCGTAACCCGATCCCACCTGACAATCATATTTCGTAACAACAACCACAAACAATTAAATCACAAGAATTCTGCATTTCAGGGAACACAAGTTCATATCAACAATTCGCTATTTGAGCTCAAGGCACCATTACTCTCACCAAGCAGTATTTCATGTACACAGTGTTGCCATAATCGTTCAACTCATTTACATCATTTCACTATACCCTTTTTCATTACTTACCACGCATGATTTTTAGCCATTATATACATTCCCACACTTGGGCAAATTAACATTCTTTCATTCATTAACACATACTTTCATATCGATACCTTCGAGCATTTACGAGCTTTGCACATAATAAGATAGGCACATCAAAATGCTTTTCACAATCTCATATAACACGGTAGTATGACAATCAACTAGGACAATCAGAGAATAGAATCTCACGTCTCAACACATTTGAACAATCAATTCACATAATTTCAAACAAGGTACACATACCGTATGCTCGGACCCAACACGAAGATTCTACAAAGGTTAAAGTTAGCCATACATACCTCAAAGAGCTTTTCCTTAGGTTTATACAATACACCAACACCTCTAGCCATAACAATCTATAAGGAGATAACGAAAATCGATTAATAATTAGGAAGATTACCCATAGTGTAACTCTCTTAGTAATTTCATCAAACACCTAACATGTGAAGTAGACTACAAGGTTTAGAAATGGTAATTCATTCTTGCATCAACCAATTTAACATGAACTACCCAAATTAGTTCGTTAACATCACATACTACAACTTAGTCCCACATGCATGACCTATTTCAAACCCTCACAACATATTTGAACTCTTAACCTCTTGCATGAAATTTTTGGAAGTAGGACTTACTAGGATGAAGGACAATCTATAGTTCTCTTCCTTGATTCTTGAAGACTTGAGCAAGATTTGGGTGATTATGTAGTTAGGTCCATTCTTTCCCTCTCTATATGCTCTTATCTCACTCTAAAATCAGTAGAAAATGACCCCAAATGAAGCCCTTAAACCTATTTATGAACGTGGGGTCGGGTTATAGAAATAGGAAAAATAAACCTCCGTAACAGGGTCTACGTTCGTAGAATGGACCGCAAAACAAGAATATTGGCCGCAGAATGCATCGCGAAATAGATGCCCAAAACTGGGCTACACTGGCCCAATCTGCGATAGATCTGCGATCGCATAGACAACAATGCGACCAGAAATGCGATCGCAGATTTGACAGAGGATCGTATTGTTCCAGACTTTGGTAATTTGATCATAACTTTGCGTAGGAATGTCCAAATGATGTACGGTTTGAAGCGTTGGAAACTAGACTCAAAGAATTTTCATTTGATATTCAGCCTATTATGAATTTTTTCCCACTTGGCTTAGCCTTAGGCTTCCCCTTGGACCTCGCATCACTTATTATATGACTCATACACTTATTCACCACATCCAATTCATCTACCTCATATTTAAAGCACACAAAATATTACACTTTGTCTACCTGGCACCCAAATCCTATATTTCTTAGAAAAATTTTCCAGCGCCTTACAACATACTTCTCCAAGAAGATAGTGGAGAACTGCTGCCAGGTGAGGGGTGTTGCGCCAACAGGCCTACGCCTCTCGAAGGACTCCCACCAAGTAAAAGCAGCCCCAGAAAACTGAAAAGTAGCAAACGAGACCCCACGGTCTTCAGAATCCCCGCAGTACGAAGCATCCTCTGACACTTATCCAGAAAACCTTGGGCATCCTCGTCCTCAACACCACTGAATGTTGGAGGCTGAAGCCTACTGAATCTCTCCAGCCTACGCTGATCATTATCTGGCGTAGCTAGAACCACGAAGTCGTGAACTGGAGCAACCGGCTGGGCTGGAAGTGCCCCCGATGTCTGAAGGCCCTGAGTGACCTGCTCAGGTGTCCGGGCAGCTGGAGTCTGACTGCCTCCTCCGGCCTAAGAAGCAGAAGCAGTAGAAGATGCAGCAACTGCCTGAGCAAGGTTGGTACATACAATCAAGATCTGAGCCAGAGTCTCCTGAAGACCCGCAATAACAATGGGCACTGCCGGTGCCTGAGTCTGCCCCGCTGGAATATCTACGGCGGGAACCTGATCCTAAATGGAAGGTGGACTCTCTGGTACTACCCCGACTGCTACACGGGCTGGTCCCCTACCTTTACTACAACCTCGACCTCTTGCTGGTCTAGTTGGCGTCTGGTCACCCTGATCGGTAGCGCGTGTCCTCACCATCTATGAGAAAATGAAACAGCAGAAGTTTAGATTTCTAGTATCAACAAAATGGCACAACAGAATTCAAGAAAAATAAGATTTTTCCTAAGCGTTCAGTAGCCTCTCGAAGATAAGTACATACGTCTTCGTACCAATCCGCAAGACTCTACCAAACCTGCTCATGACCGTTGAGTCCTATGTAACCTAGGCTCTGGTACCATCTTGTCACGACCCCAAATCCTAAGTCGGCCGTGATGGCGCCTATCATGGAACTAGTTTAGCCAACAATTACATAATGACATAATATTTCATAATTTCCAAAACTATTTCGATCTTTCACAAAAATTCTTTCACTTAAGCAGTTTAAAGCAACAAAATGAATAAAACAGTTTATACACTACCCCAAAACCTGGAGTCAACCGTCATAAGCATCTACGAGTAGTACAAAATAACCCTACAGTCATAATACATCAAGACTCGGAACGAGGAACTAAATACAAAACAAGAAAATGGGAAAGAGATGATGTGGATGCTGAACATCTACCTCGAGGTCCCAATTCCGGCTCCACACGAAGGAAGAAAACTAGCGCTCGGTACCAGCACCTGTATCTGCACACATGGGTGTAGGGAGTAATGTGGGTACGCCAACTCAGTGGTAATGAAAATAAATCAAAGCTAAGCAGTAAGAAACACATAAGATCAAATAATCAAATCACAATAAGCACAACATTTCTTTCCAACAGTGTATACATTAAATCAACATGCTTTAAAAACCAACTTCAGTAAAATTCTTAGAAAAATGTATTGTCCAATAATTTCAGAAAAATACCCGAAGAGTTTAGTGTAAAATGAAATAAATCGTAAATAGCCCCTTAGGCCAAAACATGTATCATAAATCTCCCCTCGGGAAAATCATCACTCAGAATCAGTCGCTCAGCATACCTCACAATCACTCAGTATCAGCCCCTCGGGCAACCTCACTGTCACGCATACCTCCCAATCACTCGTCACTCGGCACTTGCACTCAGTAGGTACTTGCACTCATTGGGGGGTCTGTACAGACTCTGGAGTAGCTCCTTTATTCCAAGCGTTAATATCAAGCCACCTCGTGGCATCTCATATCCTCACAATCAGGCCCTCGGCCTCACTCAGTCAGAAACTCTTAGTAAGCCACTCAGGCTATCAGTATAATAGGGTACTCGACCCAAAACAACATTTTATATTTCAAAATAGTGTAAATAAGGATGAGTTTCAAAAACAGTTAAACAAAATATAAGTGAGTGTAAATCATAAGTCAACACAGTGAGGAAATAACAGTAAAATCCCCCAAGGGGTCTAAACAAGTATGCGCAAGGCCCCAAACATGGCTTACATCCCTAATATAGCAATAGTTTTAGAACACGATTTAACATATGATTTAGAGTAAAATACGCAACTCAATAGTCTCCGCCGAAAGGACCAAGTCCAAATCCAAAATAGTGCACGCTACACACTCGTCATCCGTCATGTACACTCCAAAAATAGTGGGAATACGAAGTCCGAGGTTTCATACCCTTAGGACAAGATTTATAGTCATTAATTACCTCAACCCGACCCAAATACTAATCCGCGATGCTCTTGCCTCTCTATTCGGCTCTTGATTGATCCGAATCTAACCAAAACCATATTAATGTCATCAATATACGCTGAAGGAATAAGGCCCAATCGAAAACTATCAATATTAACCAAAATTCCCGAAATTGGCCAAACCCGAGCCCCGGGCCCACGTCTTGAAATTCGATAAAAATCACAAAAATAGAATCCTCATGCTTTCCCGAGTCAATACATACTAAGAACATCAAAATCAGACCACAATAGCCCCTTCCATTACACAATAAAATTCCCAATTTCTCATGCCCTAACTTCCCCAAATTTGGGTTTAAATCCAACTATTTACAAGTTTAATTACTAAGAAAACATCATAGAATCGAGTTATGAAGTCAAAAATCTTACCTTAAAATGTTCCCCTTTGAATCCCTCTTTGAATCTCTCTCAAGCGCTCCTCGTCCCACAATGGTGAGAAGTGGGCTCAAACTAGCAAATGTGGATTTTTAAAGCACACTGCCCAGCCCCCTTTCTTAATCCTACCCAATCACGGAATAGCCCACGCGATCGTGAAGCTTTGCCTTCCCAACTTACGCGATCGCGACCCTTCCAACGCGACCGCATAGAACAAATCCTTCAACTCCTCACCAGCTCACTCTCCTCTACACGAACACGACCTTGGCCACGCATTCGCGTAGCACAACATCTCAGCCACACGCGGTCACGATCTGACCTATGCGATTGCATAGAGTGAATTTCACCCCTGCCCAACTTAGCCTACAGGATTGCGAAGAACAAAAATGCCTGCAACAGAAACCAGCAAAATTGCTATCTCCCAAATCCAAAAATCGATCTGTTAACCCCTCGAAATTCACCCGAGGCCCTCGCGACCTCAAGCAATCATACCAACACATCTCATAACCTTATTCAAATTTAGTCGAGCCTTCGAAACACCAAAAAAAAATGCAAAAACATCAAATTCACCTCGGATTCAAGCTTATGAACTTTGAAACTTCTAAATTTCGCCAAAGATGCCGAAACCATCCAAAACACGTCCGATTGACTTGAAATTTTTCACACAAGTCCAAAATGACACTACAAACATGTTCCAACATCCGTAATTCCATTCTAACCCCGATAGCTAATTTTTCATTGCCGACCGGGAATCACCAAAAACTAAATTTCGCCAACTCAAGCCTAATTCTACACCGGACATCAAACCAACATTCCGAACACACTCCTAAGTCCCAAATGATATTACGAAGCTATCCGAGCCATAAAATTTATATTCCGAGGTCGTTTACCAATAAGTCAACTACTAGTTGACTTTTCCAACTATTAAGCAAATTTAAGAGACTAAGTGTCTCGGTTCTCACCATGACCACTCCGAACCCGAACCAACCGACCCAACACAACATAAATAGGCTAAGAAACATATGATAAAGCATACATAGGGAAAACTGGGCTAAAATTCTCGGAACGGACGCCCGGGTCGTTACAGTCGGATCCTGCCCAAAGCGCTAATCAAAAGCCAATATGGCCTGCTGCGACGTGCATCCTAATTAACAAAATAATAATAATAACAATAATAAAAATAATAATAAAAATATTAAAAAAATAAAAATAATAACAATATAGTAATAATAATAATAATAACAACAATATAATAATAATAATAATATAATAATAATAATAATAATAATAATAATAATAATAATAATAATAATAATAATAATAATAATCATAATAATAATAATAAGCCAATAAGGCATGTTCTGGTGTGCTACCCGATCCATATAATAATAATAATAATAATAATAATAATAATAATAATAATAATAATAATAATAATAATAATAATAATAATAATAAAGCCATTATGGCCTGCTGTGGCGTGCATCCCAATCCCCATATAACTATACTACAATGGCTCTTAGGCCCACCATAGTCATCAACCTCTCAAGTCTCACGGGCTCACAATATCATATCACCCTAAGCTCAAATGGTACCATATATGGAAAAACAACAACAACGTGCGATGTAACAATGAATAACAATAGAGACTGAGATAGGATATGCAAATGAAGAATTATGACTGAGTATGTAATTACAGTTAAATCAAATAGCCCAGATAACCGAAATAGTCTTAATAGGTCTCAACCAAATAACCGTATAGCCTAAACATGACTTCTAACATGAATCACAACTCAAATAATCAAACAAGTTCGGAGACCATGGATATAAAAAGATATAATAGTAAAACAAGTCCAGTAATAGTCTAAAAGTCAACTCCAATCATTATTACACTGGTGTACTCCCACACGCCTGTCACCAAGCATTTGCATCACCCCAATACATCTCATTTAACATAATTCTCAGGGATATTTACCCTCAAATCAAAGTTTAGATATTTTACATACCTCAAGCAAGCTAAATCAAATAATGAGAAAACCAACCAATACTCAAGAAACGCCATCCCGCGTAAATATACCCTAGAACGCCGCAAAAATCATCTCAATTCGAGCTCTAGAGCTGAAGATATGCTCAAAACACCAAAGGAATGCAGTCTGATTTTTTTATACACAAGGATTTTCACTTTTGCGTCCAAAAATCCGCACCTGCAGTTTCTTAGCTGTCGTTTTCGCTTTTGTGGACCATTTTATGCACCTGTGGGGTCGAAGATGCGGAGCCAACTTCTCATCAACGAAGCACCAACACCAACTTTCTTTTACGATGAGCATAACTCCCTCATATGATATCCAAATTCGACGATTCTATTTGATATGGCTACATAATTACGATACAGATCCAATGATTCAATCAAAATAGAATTTGGAGCTCATTTTTCTTAATGCGGTACAATTTATGCTTGAAGAAATTATGTCGTAACATAAAAAAGTAATGCAATACAATCCAAACCTATCCGAAACTCACCTGAACCCCTCGGGACTCTGTCTGAACATACCAGTAAGTCCCGAAACATAATACGGACCTGCGCAAGGCCTCAAATTCCATGATAACAACATCAAAATCATGAATTTCAACTCAAATCAAACTTAATGAACTTTTGAACTTTGAACTTCCAAAGCTCGTGCCGAACTATATCAAATCAACTTAGAATGAACTCAAATTTTGCACACACATTCCAAATGACATAATGATGCGTGGCTAGAATTCATGATTTTAAGCATTATATACCTTGTATTTTATGTGCTTTAATGATGAAAATACACGTCGTATGTGCCTAATGGGGTTTATTTAATGTGTAGGTGAGTTGGAAACGGAAGCCGAGCAAAATGCGAGCATAAACGTCGGAAAATACGCTCAAGAGTCGAAAAGGAACGATCCAGGGGGTGCCTGGCGTTACCCAGGCATTATCCTCCAAACGCCAGGGGGTGCTTGGCGTTACCCAGGAGTTATCCTCCAAACGCCAGGGGGTGCCTGGCATTACCCAGGCGTTACACTCCAAACGCCTGGGTACCTATTTCGGTGAACTCCGAGTTTTAATGGGTTTTAAGTGTTTCCAAGTAAGAATAGAAGTCTCTTACACGGTTAGGGTTTATCCCAACCATATAAATAGACCCAAGAACACATCTTTGAGGGGGGAGACGTTTTTGGAGAGCAANCTTGTGGTTTAGCCATGGATATTGCTATTTGACATTAATTTAACCTTGAATATAGTTTACTCAATATTTGGTTGTTTCTTCAATTCTGTGTTTTATTGCTTAATTGTTTGGCCAGCAGTTAGGTTTTATATACTATCTATGTTATGCTAGGGAAAGTCGTATATAGATTAGAGAAGAATTGAAGAGAGCATGATCTTAAACCTTCAGGGGAGCGGATTTGTGGTTAGGATAGGAATATACCTAGTCACCGTGCTTAATTAAACATCGTAATCTTAGTGCGTTCTAATAGATTAATTCCATAGGAATATAGGCGTTAATCTATTGAGAATAGGTGAGGAGTGCTTCGGGAGAAGGCTATGAGAGCATTTATCGATTAATTAGCAACCATGAGTGAATTATATGAAAGGAAAAGTTAATTAGAATGCAATATGAGTGGTGAATAGACCACAACCCTGGAATATTTGTCTCTACTGAATACATCACAATAATTCTTGTCACTTGATAATTAGTTATTTCATAGAATTTTAGTATAGAATAGTATATCCTTGATTTTATATTGGCTTGGTTAAATAACGATTAGAGTGATTTAGCAAGTAGTTTACACAAGTCCTTGTGGGTACGATATCTGGACTTAAAATCCTGTATTACTTGTCGACCACGTACACTTGCGTGTGCATTGGGAAATCAACCAACAAGTTTTTGGCGCCGTTGCCGGGGACTTGAATATAGACTACTTTCTACTTACTTGCTTTAATTGTTATCTAATTGAGTCTAACGTCATGTGATTTTTGCTCCCATCTCAGGAACTTTGATTGAATGCGCAGGGT
>ML437696.1:3833-78315 GCA_005239525.1 Nicotiana knightiana
TTCGCCCCCCCCTCCAGGGCGCCCCCCCCACCACAACAAACAACACCAAAAAAGGGGCCCCACACCCCCCCCCGGGGGCCCCCCCCCCCCCCCCCCCCCCCCGCTCTCAGATCCGCTCTCGCTTCTGGAATCATCATCGGAGGCCAGTTTCTTAGTATCGGTTTCGAGCCCTTTGGCATTTTTTATCTCCTCAGTGAGATCGAAGCCTCGAGCATAGATATCCTCGAGAGTTTCCCTCCGGGATTGGCACTTGGTGAGCTCGGCAACCCAATATGCTCGATTTTGAGAAGCCTCGGTAGTTCTCTTCGCTTGGGCCTGAGCACCTTCAACATCATATTGGTAGATGGCCATGATCGCCTCCGCATCAACCTTGGCCTTTTTAGCCTCATATTTAGTCTTTGTGAGTTCGGTGGCCAACCAAGCTTCGAGCTCCTCAATTTTCGTGGCCTGTGCCAAACTCTTCTCTTTCCTGCCCTGAAGCTGACTTTGAGCTGATGACAGCTGGGCTCGAGTAGCCTCCTTCTCTGAGGCAATGCGGTCCATATTTTGCTTCCATCCCAAGGTCTCCGCCTTCATCGTATCGACCTCTTCACGAAACCACTCGATTATCTCGAGCTTCTGCTGAACTTGTGAGATTGAAGCGTTAGCCATCGTTCCCGAATCGATGCTATTAGCTTCTAATATTTTCAGTACCTTCTCAATCAGGTTGGTTTGTTCTTTATGAGCCGCGGACAACTCGGCTCGGAGGTCCTTGATCTCTTCTTCTTTTTGTCCATTGAGAAGTTTGAGTGCATTCCTCTCCTCGCTAAGCCTTTGAATTTTGGCCTCGTACCGGCTCAGCTCAACTCAAGACCTAGAAAATTCTTCATGATGAGGCACCGAGGCCTTCACAGATAAAAGTAAGAAGTTAGACAAAGAAGAAAACATAAGGGAAGTTAAGGCTTAACAGATTCAAGGCTTGTTGTGACTCATTGAAAAAACACAGATCCTCCACGTCGTCTATTAGGGCCTGGTCCTCATCCGTGACCAGACCCCGAAGATAACTGGCCACCCCTACGGGGGCGGCAAAGACTCGTGCATCCTCCGGGATGGAGACAACGATTGTTCGTTTGGTCCCGGGATAGGCGCTGGGGGCCGGGAACTAGTTGATCAATATGAAGCTCGAGGAGGTCCCACCTGGATCCTTCCTCGGTATCTCCAAGTCACTCAGATCGGTGACATCTTTGATCCTGGTAAAATAACCACGGAAGGGGTCTTCCCCTCCATGGGCTCCTTCGACATCAGGATTCTTCATAGCTTGGGCCTCCCGATTTGCTTCCTCGAAAAATGAAGGGAGGGACGGCGAGTCTCTAATTTATATTGCCCCGAGTGGGTCTCTTGGGGCATCCTTTTAATCTCGGGGAGCCTCGATACTGACCTCTATGGTTATCTCCACTAATTTTTTGCCTCGAGATGAGGCATCTTCAGCCTTTGCCGACTCGAGGACTACATCCGAGTCTCTTCCCGAGCCCCATCAGCTCGGGGCATCATGTTCTTGGCTCCTACTAGCTCGCAGTATTTTGAGTCTTGTTGCTCATCTTTATTCGGGACACCAGCTCGAAGTCGTCTTCTTCTTGTTCTTCCTCTCTCAGGAGTCGAAGTGTCTCCGCAGGCAGGGTGACGCTATCCTCTTTCGGCTTTCGAGCCACTCTTTTACTGGGCTCTAGGTCCTTGGAGGTTGAGGTCCTTTTTTTCTCTTTGTTTCTTTCACCGGCTTCGGGATCGGTATCGAAGTCTCTTCCTCACCAGAAAAGCGAGCGATCAAGAAATGCAAAGAAAAGTTCCACTTCTTCTAAGATAGAATAAATAGGGGCCTTAGGACTGCATCTTTGCCGAGGCCTGAAGGAAAAGAAATTGAATAAGCGTGGGAAAAACGTTTTAACAAAATCATCAAGTGCATAAAAGGGGTTTACCATGATTTTTGGCTTCCCATCGGCCCTTTGATAAGTCGTGCCATGCGTGTTCAGCATACATTGAGGTTGAGACTAGGTCCCTAACCCAGCTCTTGAGGTCGGGGATGGCACCGGACATCCAGGCAGCGGCTACATAAAATAAGAGCATCGATAAGAGGAAGCAGAGAAGCAAAGTAACAAATAGAAACTAAAAATGGGATAGTACTTACGTCTCATATTCCACCTCTCGGGGAATGGCATCTTCTCGGCCGGAATCAGGTCCGAGGTGTTCACCCTGACGAACCGACCCATCCAGCCTCGATCCTTGTCTTCGCTATGTTGGAGATGAAAATTTTGGTGGCTCGACGCTTGAGCTTTATTAACCCACATCGGTAAAGCCGGGGGCTGTATAAACTGAGGTGGTGGTCGAGGATGAAAGGGAGCCCTTCGACTTTGCTCACGAAGAATCTGAGTAGAATTACGATCCTCCAGAAGGAGGGGTGGATTTGACCGAGAGTCACTTGGTATTTTCTGTAGAAGTCCACAATGATTGGGTCGAGGGGACTCAACATGAAATGGTAAGTATAAACACTCAGATACCCTTCCATGTGGGTAGTAATATCTTCCTTGGGGGTCGGTATCACGACCTCCTTATTCTGCTAGTTGCAGTACTTCTTCACTTTTTCAAGGAAGCCCTTAGGTATCAAGTATATGTATCTCGATACCGGCTCGCAACGACCAGGGACCGACGAAGTTTTCTCTATCTTGAATTGGAGCTGATAACACACCCCCAGGAATACATTCCTCAAGCCGTGGCTCCGCCGGCGCTTCCCCGCCGGCCGGTTGAAAGGATGAAGCAGTTTCCTTCTGAGGCACAGTTTTTGACATTTTCGCCATTTGGTTTTGAGATTAAAGATAGGATGAATATGGTAAGATTTGGTGCTTTGAGAAGAGGTTAACAACAAAACCTGAAGATTTTGCAAAACGGAAGAACTTGAGAGAAGCAACACGCATTGGAAATTAGAAGAGATTGAAAGTAAAGTTAGAATCAATGGGAATGGGCCTATTTATGGGTTTCACGGTGACGGTTCGAAACTACTAGCGGCCGACCACCAAATGACACGCATTAAATGCCTGGGGAGCTCTACCTACAGGACGTTTCAGTCACTTTTGTTGCTTACATCATGGTGATGATGTCATGTGACATCACAACAAATCGGGTTAAAAGGTCGAAGATTCAATTCATTTCTTGTCATTGCACTCCAAAAAATGAGGAAACTATCTGTATACGGATAAAATCGGGACCACCCGATTTTACTAATTAACCGAGACCAGAGTGATAGACCGAAGATCAGCCCCGTAGTAGATCAGACCGAGGTACGAGGACAAGGTACTGAGTTCGGGATTCGAGGTACCTGCCGAGATCGAGACTAGTAAGAATCGAGACCAAACAAGGTAGGCATCAAGCAAGAACGAATATAGTGTAATAACGGAAAGACGTGATATCTGTGGCTGGTCAAAGATCATGGTGGAAATCTCGGAATGGATCAAATCAAGAACGGTTAATTAGCTAACCATGATATTTCCTTCTATAATTAGAATTGTACCATAAGTAGAATTCATCTACTATATAAAGGGGAGTTCTAATCATTTGTAAGACACATTATTCTGGCATATCAAAGCAACATAACATTCTCTCTCGCTTATACTTTCTTGTTCATCAGCTTGCTTTGTATTTAACTGTTCTGATATCAAGCAGTTCGAGGGCACTCTAGCTCGAGGGCTGAATTACGTTTCAACACTGGTTTTGTTTTGCTTTATTGTTAACTTCTATTATTAATCATCACTTTTATCAATTGGTATTAGGTGAAATCACGTGTCCTTAAAACCACATTATAAATTTAACTGTTATCCAATTTTAAAGGTAAACATTTTGACTGCTCTCTACAATTCCATATGTCTCCACTAAAATAAACTAGTAATATCCCTATTTATAATCACTCCAAATCTTTTTTAACCAGATGCAAGAGAACTTATTCCTATATTTATTTG
Source organism: Nicotiana knightiana (assembly GCA_005239525.1). Taxonomy (NCBI): domain Eukaryota; kingdom Viridiplantae; phylum Streptophyta; class Magnoliopsida; order Solanales; family Solanaceae; genus Nicotiana; species Nicotiana knightiana. Next base: position 7,817 of record ML437696.1, read on the forward strand.
ATTACAAATCTTAATTAAACATGAATTATATAAATTTACAAATAGCAAATCCTAAATAATTTTAATTTCTCTACTATAACTTTGAATTAGTTTTTCAATATTTATCCGTGATTCAAAGTATACGTTTAAAATTTTTCTTGATGTTGTTATTGTTGTTGTGTTTGAGCATAGTTCTTCAACTTCTACTTTTGTTGAAGCATTTGTTTTTAACTCCTGTTGATGCACTTTGTCACCAACGCTCAATTTTATTAAAGCACACGTCTCAAATTCCTATTAATACACTTTGTTACCAACATTCAATTTTATTGAATTCTTCAATCTTCAATTGTTGCAGCACCTCTCTCCAACTCCCAGTTGTTGATGCACTTCTCATCAACCTTCAATTGTTGGAGCTTTTGTCGCCTACTTTTCATATTTTATTTTATTTTTACTTCTCTTTAACTTTTAGAGAAGATTTTCTTCCTCTTGTGTCGTATATGCTTGCACCACTCTTAATATTTTTCATTGTTTTTATTATTTTATCCAATTGAACTTTATTTCCTAAAACTGTTAAGTTTTAATCATGTCATTTAACAATTGCCTTGAAACCCTACAAGAAGGCCGAAATTAGTATGAAGATGTCACACTGTATACAGTTAAAATTGAGCTCGCACCTGTGTGAATAATCGAGACTGAAATATGATAAGTTAAGGTTCGTCCTCGAATTATATCGAACCAAAGTGTGAAGTTATATCACCAAGCTAGGTTATCTCGTCGAGCTCGAGACCTCGGGACCGAACAAAATCGAGATGGCGAGATCGACGGTAATTTTCCAAGCCGAATAACAGAAAGACAAAATATCCGCGATCGGTTGTAGATCACGGCAGAAATTTTGGCACATATCAAGGATATGCCGATTAATAAGTTAATGATGAGATTTCTTACCTCATATAGAACTGTCAAGAGTAGGACTCCCATACTATATAAAGGGGGTCTGATCATTTGTAAACACATAACATCTATGCAACATAAAGCAATATACTTTCATTTTCTAGCTTTGCTTATCTTGTTACTCTGTTTATATATCAGTTGAAACATCTCTTGGTTCAGGGGTGATCGAACTCGAGGGCCAAGGCTATTCGATTCGTGTGGTTTGCATTTATTTCTTTTATCGTTAGTTTCAATATTAATCTATTCTCTTAATTTGTACCAAGTTATATCACGTATCTTTAAAACCGCGTATAAGTTCAATTATTATTCGATTTCAGGGTAAACACACATTATTGGGCTTTTAGTTTACGGTAGCTTGATATTTGCTTAACAAGTAATTAGACACGATAAAGTTGATGCAGGAAATTGACAAATGGCTGAAGATAAGGGAATTTTTTATTTCGGCATAGATTTTTTGAATGTTGTGTATCATTGATAAAAATTTTAAACTATTTTCTGTCGCATAATTTAATAGCTAATTATTGGTACTAGTGTTTACTTTTAGCTTATTTATGTAGTTCTCAATATATTACTAGTAAATTTTCATATCATGGTGAGGAAACATTTTTATACTTGATTAGGAAATTTGAAGAGAGAAATTAAGACTAACTCAAAAAACTTATCTAAGACAAAAGCGTTTCGTTAAATTGTTTTTGTTGCTAGAATTAATTAATTAATTTAATCTTTAAACGTCAATACCATTACTTAAAATTATGTTTCAGAGTAGCTGTTAATACGAATAAGATAAACTCTATTATAGCCATTTCTGTACATTCAGTGTACTCTACGAATAGAGGAATACATAGAGTTGAACTGTGAACTTAGATGGGAGTTTCTCTTGAAGCAATAACGCGTTAATCTAGTCACCACCGAAGCCACAAAGGACTCGAATACACATCAATTCTCGAACCCCGCTGTTATCCGCTACATTTAAATGGGTCTGAGGTTGATTCATTTTTTAATCCGTTCTTTCAATGCAAAGGGCGAAGAAAAAAAAAAAGAAATATTTTTGTCCGAAAAAAAAAATAGAAACATGTGGTTTTGTTTCATATCTAAGAGCCCTTTCTACACTCTCGAAAAGTATTTAGTGCACATTTCGGTCAACTCTCCATCATCTTTGTTTGGTTGAGCGGCATGTATTTCCACGGTGCCCTTGACAATTAGACATCCAACCCGTAATCGCAACGAATCAATTGCAAGAACGGAGTTCTACCAACTGAGCTATATTCCCCCGAGCGAAGTGGAGCATGCATGAAGTAGTCAAATGCTTCTTCTATTTTTTTCTCTGGCGCAGCTGGGCCATTCTGAACTTGAACCAGAGACCTCGCCCGTGAAGTAAATCATCGCACCTATAGTCTAACCAATACGCAGTTTGAATTAAATTTCGATGAAAGTATACATCAATGAGAAGTTAATTCGATAAGTTTAATGACCTACGTCATTTCTATGAAATCACAATCCCAACCTAGTTAAGAGAAATGAAGCAAAATCTCACAAAAGGAATAAATAACCAATGAAAAACCAGAAACAAATAAAATAAAACAAAACAAAACAAAGAGAGGCCCCAACCCTCAAGATGTTTTGTCATCCTAAAAGTGAGAACTTGGTCAAGTCAATCCCTGAATGTACCTCCACCTCACTAAGCTTTTACTCCCTCCCCCTCAACACTATTTCCACGTACCTTCTCTCTTCTAACGCTTCCATCCAAATCTCAATGCGTAAGCAGTGACAAAATCCCAACAAACAAATTGGTTATCCACAGCTCTACACTCACGATTAACTTGCCGACACGTGTCCTCCTTTTTTATATTTTTATATTTTATTTTACCTATTTTTTCCCATTATATATCAAACACGTTTATTCTAGAACCCGCCGCCTTCTCTAGCCACGTGTCCTTTTCTTTGCTCCTATATATTCCCTTCTCCCTCCTGTGTTCTAAGTTTCTACTTTCAAAGCGCCTCTCACTGTAATCAGTATCTATCTACACACTCCACCTATCAATCAAAAGAAAAATAAATACAGCAAGTCAAAATCATTGTAAAAGAATGGCAGCGGTGGAATTGCAATTGCCTCCTGGATTCCGATTCCATCCAACTGATGAAGAGCTTGTGATGCACTACCTATGTCGAAAATGTGCGTCGCAGCCGATTGCTGTCCCCATTATTGCTGAAATTGACCTATACAAGTATGACCCATGGCATCTCCCTGGTAAGTTCCTGCAAATGATTCATTCTGTTTTTTTTATACTAACGAAGAATTTTAGTTTCCTAAACTTGGAAATTGTTGAAATTTTATTTATGTTTTTTTTTTGTGTGTGGTTTTAGGTTTGGCGTTATACGGGGAGAAAGAGTGGTATTTCTTTTCGCCGCGAGATCGGAAATATCCGAACGGTTCACGGCCTAATCGAGCTGCGGGAAATGGATACTGGAAGGCGACGGGTGCAGATAAGCCGATTGGTCATCCGAAGACTGTCGGGATTAAGAAAGCTCTGGTATTTTACTCGGGCAAAGCTCCAAAAGGAGAAAAGACGAATTGGATTATGCACGAATATCGGCTTGCTCATGTTGATCGATCTGCTCGTAACAAGAACAATAGCTTAAGGGTGAGTAAATGAACCGAATTAGACTTTTGATTGAGTGTGTTTAACTTTATTGTTGTGGAAAATTGTTCTTTAAGTTTTTGACTGATCCAACGGTTGTTCTCTTTTATTTTTTTGGTTGACAGCTGGACGATTGGGTTTTATGCCGAATATACAATAAGAAGGGTACAATAGAGAAGAACCAATTGAATAGTCGAAAAATGAATGTCGGGATGTCGCCGCCGGCTAGCGAGGTGGATGTGAAGCCGGAGATTCTTCCGTTGCCGGTCTCGGCAAGGCCGCCGACGACGACGACTTCGCAGGTTTACAATGACTTTATGTACTTCGATTCATCAGATTCTCTCCCGAAGCTTCACACTGATTCCAGCTGCTCGGAGCACGTGCTTTCGCCGGAGTTCACGTGTGAGAGAGAAGTTCAGAGCGAGCCGAAATTGAACGATTGGGAGAAAACTGTCATCGATCTTCCATTAAATTACATGGATGCCACCCCGGACGTCGGAGATAACAGCTTGTTAGGTTCTCAGTTCCAGGGCTGTTATGAAATGTCGCCGCTTCAGGATATATTCATGTACCTGCAACAGCCGTTTTGAGGAAGAAAATGGACCCCACTTTGAGTTGCCGTCGCACGTGCAAAAGAGACCGAGGTCAATGACTGGGCATGTGCGAATGTTTGTAGAAGTAGGAGTAGTATCTTCGGCTTTTATTTTGCTTTCACATTGGCGATTGCGTAAAAGAAAAAATTGGTGTATATATTTAAATTTAAACGGAGAAAAATATAAAAGAAGTCGAAAATCGATTTTTTTGTTTTTTTTCCAATTATTGTACATTGAAATTTTTGGATGGTATCTTGACCTTTTATCCTATCTTTTCATGTTTGATATTCTCCAAGCGTTGTGCTCCCCGTACAATGGGCTTTAACCTCTCTTTTAATCATTTAATTAACTAAAGAATTCCTTTGCGTAAGATTAGATTTGTTTCAACCATCGTTTGAGCTTTGGTCGTAATGACAATTAAATCCAAGAATTTTAAATTATATTAGAATACATCATTACTGCCAATGCTTTCTCATTTCTAATTGCTCCCTCTGTGCTTGAATGACCTTATTCCATTTCGGTGAGGGCGCTCATTAGAGTTTAAAGAATCCTGCTTTGCCAAAATTGAGTCAGAAAGGAGTAAAGAGGAAACTCAAAGAAAAAAAAACATGAAGAGAAACTAATAAAGTTTAACGCCAGCCACTTTGCACAAGGATCAGCTTTGGCATTTGCTAATACTTTGCATCACAAATACACTGGTGGGACGTAGAATGAGCATTACAACAGATTTAAGAGGAAAAACGGAACATTCGTTCTTCTCATCGTCATCTCTATTTGATATTCGTATTTCTAAGAACTGCAGAAACTGTACAATTTGGTGCTTAAAAGCTAAGTGTACGACTTACCTTGTACCGTGGGAACCTCTATCAACTTCTCTGCGCTTGCAAAAATCTTACTATTTTACAGTTTACCCCCACAGGTAGCAATACTTTTAGATACAGCAAAAGTTGGAATTTACCCCCAATAGCTCTTGCATTAGGCTGGAATGTGTATAGATTGTTCTTTACCAGGTCCAGCTCCGACTTTGGGTCCTCAAGTTGCATCACTTCAGTCATGCTTCCTTTCACTCACTTTCACCGGACGTCCTACTGGACCAGGTAATCTCAATCTCTAGCGTCCGTGATGAGCCATCCTTGTTGCTGTCATGGCTGAGGCTGAAAAGACCACTATACGTCCCTTCACTAACAACTTTATCAATTTGGATTGTTACCCTCCCGATAGTGCTCTGAAACAAAGTAATCTATACATCAGAAATGGTGAGTATCACATTAAGTAGGAGTGACCATTCTATTATCTCATCCTATTGCCAAATGCAGCGCGCGCATCATAGCGTCAAACCCACTTTATATATCATTTTCACTATAAAACAGCAATGCAGTTGGTAAAACTAGTGTACAGTGTAGCTGGAAGTTAAATGGGTAAAGAACATAAACTTCACATCGAACATTCAGAACATAAAGTTAGTTACCTTCCCAAATGTGTTTTTGCTTTTGCACAAGATATGCAACTTTTGTCCCTTGGGCGGTACATCAAAAGCCCATGTGAAGCCTTCTTTCCATTCTGGCGACGTACTGTTACTCACAACCTAATCATAAACCGTGGACTGTCAATATGAAATGTAGCTGACTGGGACAAGAAAGAAGCTTCTGAATTTATAGGTTCTTTAACACATTGCTAAACCTTAATACTTCTTAACCGTTGAGACTTAATTTAGTATTTTAGTTTGATCTGTTGGAAGTTGCTAACAAATATAATCAAGTAAACTGCAAGTTGAGTAAAATTTCAAAAAGAAAAGAAAAGAAACCACACAAAAATATCACGGAAAATATTAGTAGCATGAGATCTTTTAATTGGTATGCAATCTGCATGTTCTTAATATGATTATCTACAGATATCCATGGAGCTCAGAGTACTTAATACACATACTCTAGAATAGTTGAAGTAGGCTGTGATAGTACAGAACTGTCATCTCATGATAAGCCAAAGGCTTCAAAAGTGAAACAGATTACAGAATAACAAAAACCAACAATCATAAAGTTGCTGGCTCATTACCTTTGTTTGCCGTGATGGACCATTGCCAATAGTCAATTGACAAAAAGCATTTGTTCCTCCCATCACCTGTTTTAAATTGTTTGCACGCTTGATGGTGACTGTCAAACAACCTGGTAAGCTATGTAACAGGCTGTCTGCTCTATCGTGGAAACTTGGTGGGCAAGTTTTCATTAGCATCTGTAATATGGGAATGGCTTCAGCTGCAACGATTGCTTGGGACGTAGACACATCCATCGGCATGGTTGACCAAGATTGCTTGAGTAAGCATAGTGTGGTCAATACTGAATCCTGAGCAGCCTCGCTACCAGAGTTCAATGCTGCCACAAGATGAGGGATACAAAGTGTAGCAGCGTCAGAAACATGGAGCTTGGGAAAATTAGAAAATATTACATGAATGGTCCGCAGAATTTCCTCATTAGCAGTTGCTGTGGCCCATAATTCCTTCTCCAGTGCAGCTGCATTTCAAGAAATTATATAACATTTTAAGCAGATAAGAAGAAAAAGAAATACTTTACCACATTTTATGACAAGGAGCAAGAAGGAGATGAGAACAAAACGCACACAACAAAGATCTAGGATTTGGTTATCTTAAGAAACAGATCATGGAAATTTGAGCCTCCAAATTCATAGATCAGAAAGATTTACTGCTGCACTTGAAATGCTACAAGCAAACTGTCAGCTGGAAACAACATACCATTGCGGAAACAGTCTGACATCTGGTTGCTTGATATACAGAGTTTGTTTTATTTTATGGCATTAGGCTTTAGGTCTATCAATCTAATATGCTTATGTTTTCCTTTTGGCTGCTGTACAATTCTTTGAAGCACTATCTTTACTTTACAGAACTAGCTTCTGAAGTGACACCGAGAATCTAAAGCTTTCAATTAAGTGCTAGCTCATAAAGTAGAACAACAACAAAACCTAGTAAAATCCCACTAGTGGAGTCTAGAGAGGGTAGAGTGTATGCAGACCTTACCCCTACCCCGGAAGGGTAGAGAGGTTGTTTCAGGGAGACCCTCGGCTCAACAGAAGAGGCAATAATATCATAAATGAATAAAGGAATAGATTCGTAACAACAAAAGAAACCAGAAAAATAATATCGGCATCGTAAGAGACACAAATAATTGGAAGGGCAATAACACAATACTATGCAAAACAAAAAATAGTGTGAATACAACATGAATCGCTAGTAGTCCTAGACAAAACTCTATCAGACTATCCGGTACAAGGAGGAAAAACACTCAACTACCCCCTAGCCTACAACCCTAATGCTCGACCTCCACACGTTCCTATCAAGAGCTATGTCCTCAGAAATTTGAAGTCGCGCCATGTCTTGTCTTATCACCTCGCCCCAATACTTCTTAGGCCGTCCTATACCTCTTCTCGTACCTGCCAAAGCCAACCGCTCACACCTCCTAACTGAGGCATCTAGACTTCTCCTTTGCACGTGCCTTAACCATCTAAGCCTCACTTCGCGCATCTTGTCGTCCATGCGAGCAACGCCCACCCTCTCCCGAATATCTTCATTCCCAATCTTATCCAGTCTAGTATGCCCGCACATCCATCTCGACATCCTCATTTCAACTACTTCCATCTTCTGGATATGTGAATTTTTGACTGGTCAACACTCAGCTCCATACAACATGGCCGGTCTAACCACAGCTCTGTAGAACTTACCTTTAAGTTTCGATGGCACATACTTGTCACACAGGACTCAAGACGCTAATCGCCATTTCATCCACCCCACCCCAATACGGTGCGTGACATCCTCGTTGATCTCCTCATTTCTCTGGATAATTGACCCTAGGAACTTGAAACTTTCTCTCTTGGGGATGACTTGTGAGTCGAGCCTCACTTCCACGTTCGCTTCCCCCGTTACCCCGCTGAACTTACAATCCAGATATTCCGTCTTAGTCCTACTCAACTTGAAACCTTTGGACTCCAAAGCCTGCCTCCATACCTCCAATCTCTCATTAACGTCGTCTCGCGTCTCATCAATCAGAACTATATCATCAGCGAACAACATACACCATGGCACCTCCCGATGGATATGGTGTGTTAGGGGCATCCATCGCCACAGTAAATAAGAACGGGCTGAGTGCAGATCCTTGGTGTGACCCCATAACCACCGGAAAAAGCTCCGAGTCGCCTCCCGCACCCCTAACCCGAGTCTTAGCTCTATCATACATATCCTTTATCGCTCTAATGTACGCTACTGGCACACCTTTCACCTCTAGGCATCTCCAAAGACCGTCCCTAGGGACGTTGTCACATGCCTTCTCTAGGGCAATAAACACCATGTGCAAATCCCTCTTCCTATCCCTGTACTGTTCCACCAACCTCCTAATAAGGTGGATAGCTTTCGTAGTAGAACGACCCGGCATGAACCCGAACTGGTTTTCGGATATAGACACCGCCCTACCCTCCCTTCCACCACCCTCTCCCAAACTTTATCATATGACTTAGCAACTTGATGCCCCTGTGCTAGCTCCTAAAGTGACACTGAAAAATTACATCTGTCAATTTAGTGCTTCAAGCCTTAACCATAACTTCAACTTGTGTGGACATTAAAATCAGAATATTTAAAAAAATTGCAGCATAAAATTCCTGAGGTAAAACATTGGAACATAGATTTACATCTGAAGACTCTTTTCTGGGTTTTCAGCAGATTATATATCACATTATTTACAAATAGGCTTTGATTGATTTATGTTTACTTTACTAGGAGTACTTTATAAGCAAAGTTACCTGTCAAAGATCTGATAAGCTCGTTTGATACATATTCTTGAAGCGTGTGATTTGAGAATAAGAACCTTATGAGCAGAGATGCCTGTACTGCAATTTCTGAATTTGGGGCTAAAAGCAGTTCTTGAACCATTAAAATTCCACCGGCTTCTGCAACAGCTCTCCTGTTGGTTCTACTGCGTATTACAAAGTTTTGCAATGCACAAATTGCCACCATTTGCATTTCTTCTGTTGGTTGATCTTCAAGTAAACTTATCAGAGCTCGACAGGCTGAGACAGAATCACTTGCTCTAGCTAGTCCTTCATGCTGAGAGAGATCACCAAGAGCAAGAGCTGCAAGAAGCCTACCAGATTGCGATCTAGTCTGTGGATCCAACAAATATTGTGCCAGAGGTGCAATAGCATACTTGGATACCTTCAGCTCTCGTATCTGGACATTGTTGAAAAGAGCTTCAAGCAATTTTCCTGATGCTTCTTCACACTGGTGAGATCTTAGCAGATCCAAGAGGGCGTCTACTACACCAGCTTCAGCCATCAGTTCTGCACTTGAAATATCAGTCTTTTCATAAACTATAAGTGCATTCAGCGCAAGAGAAACAGTGCTCTCGACTGTTGAATGCAGCATCTTTACGAGAACCACCAGCGGAAGTTTGAAGTAGTAATCGGAGTTAGAGCATAGGACATTGCAGAGAACCATAGCGGCTGACTCCCACAATGCAACAGGCGGTACAGGGTCATCTTGAACAATAACCTTTGCAAGCTCAAAAATACCACCAGCATCGGCAACTGCTTTTGGCCAGCTTAATGAGATATTTTCCAAAGCCCTAATTGCTGTCTGTTGCAAGTTCAATATACCAATGCCTGCGAGCTGCACAAGAGGCACTACTGCATTTTTCGTCGTTATATCCTGCTTAAAATGCTCTTGTGCGAGGAGATGAGATAATAACTCGGTTCCAAGTTGTTGGATAGCTTGAGCTGGGGATTCAAGAAAGGAAATGAGAGGCTCAATTACCTGGCTAGGAGAAAGATTCAGAACTGCAAGACTTTGTGGCTTCTCTAGAATGTTTACAAGAGCTTGCAAAGCACTGTGCTGCCCCCACAGTCCAAAATCTGACCGCAATAAAACCATAAAGAGAGGTTCTACAATTTTTGCAGCAGCTGGGTTTTTGGAAATAGCACTACTATTTGTCAATATGCGGAAGAGTTCTGCAATGGTAGAGCATAAGGAACTCGATGCAGTTGGGAGCAGCTCAAGACAATTTTCTATTATGCCTGCTTTGACCATATCCATCTTGCGAGGAGTTCGGTCCTTACCCAACTTAATAAGTGCACAAATACTCGCATCAATGAGCCGCTGGTTTGAGCCACAAACCAGATGAACTAGAAGATCAACAAGATCATACGCTGATGCAAGCTCCACCAGCTGCTCATCGTCCAACAACCTCTCAAAAGCACAAACTGCAGATTCCACAGCTCGTTCTGCATCAGACTGCATTAGCATTACTAGGGGCTCTATGCATTCAGAAGCAATTGGCAAAGCTCTGAATTTTGGATCACCAAAAAGTACAAAGCATAACTCGGCAGCATCACTTTTCAGTTCCAAAGGAGAAGAAGAAGCAAGAATCTTATGTAGACTCCCAAGGGGATTCCCTTCTACATCAGCCATCAGTGATGCTTTTGAATCGCTTTCTGAGGTCAACTTAATCAAGGCGCTAACAGCAACTCGTTGTTCACTTTCTAATGCAGCACCAAGCATGTCAGCTAAAGGCTGAATGGCTTGAATAGATGCTTCAGAATCTCGGATGTTCTCAGCATCAAAAAGTTCATTTAAAGCCCTAGCAGCACTCAGCCTTGCACTTCTTGACCCCAAATGAAGAACAGCAATCAGTTGAATAGTGCAACTAACAGCTGCTTCATACCGGAGAAGATCAGAATTGCTGAATAGTATTCTCAGTAGCTCAGAAACAGTAGCCTCAGTCAAGTCCTGAGGGCTCAGAGATAAGTACTTTGTTAGAGCCTCCAGCGCGCCAGTTTCACCCATGATTAATTTGTTTGCATTATTACCATCTGCAAATTGAGTCAAGAGACGCACAGCCAATGGAGGTGCACCTGGTCTATCCGGAAGTGGTTTTAACAGATCTACCAGAAGAGGGATGGTCTTGCGTGCAGTGGAACCAATTCTCACATCTTCAATCTCAAAAAGATATTCCAGGGCAACCTGATCAGGGTTTCTTTCCAACAAAAATTCTTCAGAGAGAGCAACAAGATTCGGCATATCTATTTCAATGTGACCAATCAAGCTCACTAAACCAGCAATTGCACCTGAATTAGCAATAATAAGATTTATTCCCTTGTCCCTCTGACAAACAAGACTAGCTATTGCCTGAGCAGCAAAAAATCGGTCTATCATTTCATCAGATTTCAGAAGATATGCAAGCAAGGGTATAAAACGCATGGTTGTTGGAGAGGATACTACGTCGGCATCTTGGAATAATATAGACAAAAGCAATGCACTGATCCACATGCCCTCTGCATCTTCAAACTCTGCCTGCCATAACAAATATTTCTTCAGTTCGCTTAACCAAATAAAAACATAAAAAGAGCATGTGAACCGTCATTACTTCCAACTGGAATGGAACAAACGTGACAATGAAGCAGTTACTTCATTATCCTTTTCTTTATTTCATTTTTTTTTAATTTTGATTTTCTTTAATTTCATATCTGTTGCCAAATATGAGAGGGTAAACTTGCATATTCAAGTGCTCGGTAAATTTTCCAGTTAGAAACTAAAGTGGTTTCTAAAAAGATCCAGCATATGTCAAAGACATAATAGTGATAACGATCGCCTTAATGTGAATTGAAAGAGACAGAGAAAGCAGAAAAATAAAGGAAGATGAGAGATGGCACTTCCAATGAATTCGCTTTGATCATGATCTAAAAACAGGAAGTGGGACATAAATGCTGGCCCTAATTCCAGAAGCACGCAATTAATGCAGATAATACTTCCCAGCCATGTGAATAATTCAGGTAAAAGAGATATTCAACTGTTTTGAATTGTTTTACACTACTGACCTCTGCAATCAGTCTATACCAAAGCCAACACAATAGAAGAAGGAACAGAGCCAAGGTCCATAAAATAAAAGTACTCAATAAAATTAGTCAATCAACACTTATATTTTTCCAAGTCAAAACCAAGCAAGTTCTTCGAAAAAAGGGGTGCAGCACAAAGCCCAATAACGTAACCCGAGGGAGGGGGGGAAGCATACACCACACAAGTGAGATTTATATAACGTCTACCTGTAGATTGGAAGTGTGTCTAGCAAGCTTGTCGGCAAGGGCCTCAAGTCCCCCCGCTTCCACAACAATGGACTTGCTACTTATATGAAATGATGTAATTATTGATAGCAGCCAAAGGGCAACAGTACCCCCCAAGACTGTTGCTGGATCAGGAACCTCAAACTCATTTTCTTCCCCGAATGGAGTTCTTTCTGTGAAACCCCTAGGGGTTCTGACTTCAATTTCTAAGGAAGAACAATTGGAGTTTTTCTTCATCATGTCAATTAACGCATATATAAGAGGTTTCAAGTATCCAGATGCATAAAGTGCATCCATTGACTGAACTTTATGTTCCTTGGCAGCACAAATGACCAATGCTGTCCCACCAACTCTTACTTCGAGACTGCTAGAATTCATTATTCTATCAGCCAATGCACCAATCGACCTGGATCTTGATACTAACAGGTCACCTAGCAGAATTGGTTGATCTCCACAAAGCCTGGATAAAATTTCTATTACTTTATCTTGGACTAGGGGAGATCCCTCACAGAGGCAATGTATAAGAGGCTCTAAACTAGACGGAACTTCAGCAAGGGCAGTCCATGGGTTGTACGACGAATGTGTGCCTTGTTTTGTCCTAGCAAGAAGTGCAATCGCATCTAAAGCATCTGCAGCATCAGTTCCATCTGCATTCATCGCTTTTAAGGATTCCGCAATAGCAAGAACAGCAAATCGACACTGAGCAGTTCCTATCAGTACATCTCCCACTGGAAAATGCATCAATAGCTGATGAAGCGCACGTGACGCATTTTTTTTACCTTCAAACGATCCTTCTCCTAAAACTCGGGTCAAAGCTGAAACAACATCTTCAGCCAGTGCTTCTGCAGCTATCTCTGGATCAGACAACAGATTGGCTAAAGCAGCGATTGCAGTCTCTGCAGAATCAATAGATGCAGTTTTGGCCAACTTAATTAGTGGTCTTACATCCCCTTCAGCAATATAAGGCATCTTGTTTGTAGATTTTGCTTTTGTTGGACGGGACAAAGCACCCAAGGCTCGAGCTGACTGTGTTGCAACAACTGGAGTATTGCTAGTCAAAAGCTTCATGCAAGGATTAACCACTTCATCTGTTGCGAGGCTATCACAAATATCATGTCGAGTGCTGAATATGTCAGCTAGGACAGAAGCAGCATATTCTTGAGTCTTTTCATTTGAGGAATTTAGAACTTTGACAAGTGACCTTAGCCCTTCGTTAGCAGGGGCCCCTTTACGCACTAGGTCACTCTGAGATGCCATGGTAAGCACATGACCTAACACCTTAATTATATGGGCCTTTGAGCTTGGTGAATCTCCCTTTAGTAATGCTAGCAATTGATTTATGGTAGCCGAATCAGCAGTCGCGATTAGCTTTGTTAGGGCCCTAGCTGATGCTTCTTGCCCCTTTGGTCCACCATTTTTGAGAAGCCACAAGAACGAATGTATAGCTCCAGCACTTTCAACGCAGACACGGATGTCTTCACTATGGCAGCACAGGTTATACATAACATGTGCTGCAGCTTCCTTAGCCTTCTGAGACCCCATTTCTAGCAACTGAACAAGTGGCGGAATCCCACCAGCGGCAGTGATTGCCCACTTGCTGTCATCAACTTGGTCAGTTAGGATAGCAAGCATCTCAACAGCATATTCTTGATGTTGTTCACTGGATAACCCCAGCAGTGATATCAGTAACTGAATCCCTTCTCTCTTTCCAATTGCATCCCAGACACTCACTCCATCACAACATAACTGTATCAGGGAGAGTATCAGATACTCTTGTACATCACCGCTGGCCATTGTTATGAGGCCCGTAAGAACCTTCTTAGATTCTGATTGGTGGACCAGATTTGACAGATAAGCATTGCCGTAAAGACTTGCCATGGCCTCAAGGAGACGTTCCTGGACCAACTTATTATCCCGTGGCTTTAGGAGCATTATTAGAATATTCTCAATCTTTGTTGCATCAAAAGGTTCTTCTTCTGCATTGAGCTCAAAGACCATAAGAGCATAAGCAAGTGCCCCAATTATATCAGCAACAGGAGCAGCTAACCTTGGGGACTGAGAAAGCTCACCCAGATACAACACGAGGGCACACATTCCACCATATATATTGGATAAAGCTTTTATTGTGTGCCACTGAAGCATCTCCCCTCCTTTGCCTTGCATACATTCTTTGGAAGGAGCTACAACAGCCCCTATGAGAATTGACACACCCTGTGAGTCAACAATAGCTTTCTTTGCTTTGGTTGATTTTAGAGAAAGAACCTCTAAAGCCTCAGCTGCACTGGCACGAACAGTCACATCATTTTTCTGATGTAAGAGGCTTAGGAGAGCTTTGATTGCTCCAGAATCAATTATTTTTGGAATGCTATCACCGAATGCCAACATCACTCTGGCCAATAGAGAAGCTGCATTTGATTGAGCTGAAGCATTATCAGAAGAAAGAAGTCCTACAATAATGTCAACTCCACCACCCTCAAGAGTAGCCTTCCAATGTCCATCTTTGTCACCACAGAGATTTCTCAAAGCCCCAGTCACAAATCCTTCTACTGTTTTATCCTGCTTCTGTTTTGGATTAAGCTGCTCCCACAAAGTTGGTACTACACGTTCTGTAACAAATATTTTAGTGCCGATAGGATCATCTGAAAGTCCACTAGATGACACCTGAAAAATTGCTTCTGCAGCTGCCTTCCTTGCTTCAGTGGAATCCGACTTCAACAGTGAAAGTAGAGGTGGAATACATCCACCTAGAAGAACCTTCAACCGCAAGTCTTCATCTTTACATAATACACATAAGGTTGCAGCAACATTTACTTTTGCCAAAGGAGTGCCATTTCTCAGAATGAATATGAATAGTGGCATTGCTTGGCCATGCGAACAAATAAGACCTCGTGCTTCCTTTCTTGCTTTGGATATGCCGAGCAAGCGTGCTGTAGTAAGTTCTTTTTCATGTGGAGATGATTTATTACCATGCAGCTGCTCAATAAGTTCAGCAACCCTTGACATTGTCTTTTCCGGATCATCCATTTCAGCAGTTTCATTGGCCTCACTGGAAGTTAAAAAAAAAAAGAGAGGGATAAATTCAGAAAAGCACAGCAGCCGGGAAGTAAAATCTACTTAACTTCAAGCAAAAAAAGATAGAGAGTTGTGTGGAACAAATTTAAACCAACCCACAAGCAGCACATGGACATATCTAGCATGCACATGAATAGGGGGAACAGACCTGGGCTTCTGAGAAGAGGATGAAACCTTCCTGTCCCTCAATTCAGGGGAAGAAGATTTTGACATTGGCAACAAGACTCCACCTTGACACTTTTCTTGCTTCCTACAGAATGTGACTACCTTATGGTTAGTGTAACATTCAGTTTTGCTTGATCAATGCCAACTTAAGCCTAAAGAAAAGAGAAAATTCAGTAAAGAAAGGGAAAATGTGGATAAAGATTTGCTCCCTGCTCTGCTTCACCTGAAATGGAATCGGGGAGGAGCAAGAGGCAGGAGAGGAAGAAAAGTCATATATATATATATATATATATATCCTCAAAACCTTCTCTAATTCATGGCAACAAATGCCCCCAGAATTTTGGTCTAGTGATATGAGCGCAATACGTGAGGTATAGGTTAGGTGCACAACGCGGTTCGAACTCAGCCGCAAACAAAAGTCTGGTATTTAAGTGGAGAAGGTCAGAGGAGCGGGCGAATTATCCATGGAGTTGCCAATGACCCTCGTGAGTTTCTCGGTTATCAAGAAAAATTATGGCTACAAAAAGTTTCCAACTTTACACTCCTTTGCTAATTTTGATTTACAATAAAGAACCAAAGAGAGAGGAAGCCAGTCCCAAAATTATGAAAATGCTTCAAATTCCCAATCCTACATAATCCAACTAATTCATAGAAAATACACTTCACAAACTTAAACTTCAAGAAGCTAATAAAAATGAATTATAAAAAACATGACAACTTTGCAGAATATACTTAAACAAACAAGTGCAACTTACTGCAGTCACAAAATTTCGTCTCAATGCTGCAAAATTGAGCTCCTCTGTTGAAGTTTAACAATTTAGAAGCTGGGAAAACCCCCCAGATTTTCACCTAAATTTTTTATGTAAACACATTTATGTGCGGAGCTGTACAAGATTTGAACCAATGGGGGACGTAAGCTTTTTGCCAAGAAATTCTGCATAAGCGCCAAAAAAAAGATTAAAAAGATTAAAAATCGTACCCAGATCTCCATTAATGGCATGTATTTTCAGGTGAGTGAGACTCTTATAAATACGTATATACGTATATGTTATATGTATGTACTACATGCATATATAATTTTGTAAATTAGGGATTACTGAAATTGAGAAAAAATAATTTATAAAAGCTGTAGAAAAGAACAAGATAAAGAGATCAGATCAGAGGAAAGCATTCCAATGAAAATTTCAGAAAATGAGATGAAATGATAATCTATTTATGAATGTATATATTAAGGGATCAACCCATTATGACATCAAATAATTAACTTAATTTTTTTTTAATGGGAAAAAGTAATTCAACATAAAAAGAAAAGGTACCAGAAAATGTACCTTTTTGTGTGAAATTAACTGTTTCAGCAGAAGAACAACATCATCTATGGAGAGAGACAAGGAATCGTAGAGAGAGAGAGAGAGAGAGAGAGAGGGAGAGTGAAGTCTGCTCTTTTGCTTTTTTCTTCTCTCTCTCCGTCTTTTTTCATTTTCTCTTGAGGTGTTTTTATGATTAACATATTTATATTTTATAAGTATTTCCTTTGTATCAAATTCAAAGTAAGGGATAGTTACACAAAATTTAATGTTTACTTTTTGTTAGCCAGTATATATAAATTATACTTGATTATATAAGCGGCTATTTTTAATTAAAAAATAAAATAAGCGGCTATTTCAGTTAATTCTTCTTAAAGAAATGAAGACTAAGTTTACTATACGAGTCCCATCAACTAATGTGTGATGCATATTTAGTGTTAATAATATTATGTTTTGAATAAAAAAATGTATATTTCCTTTTGATTAACAATTCTACTTTTTTGTCTAATTCACAATTTTAACGGGAAAAAAAATTCATTAATACACACACACATATATATATATATATATTTATAATACGATCCAATGATATATATATATATATATATATCATTGGATCGTATTATAAATGATACTTTTTGAGATAATTTAAATATAATCATATTCACTTCCTTCTTCCTTTTTATGGTTGACTGAAACAACGCATGCGTTGATTATAAAAGAATTGTTGTTTTTACAATAGAATTTGAAAAGAGTAGTCTTTTGTTTTAAACATCCTCAACTAGTATTTTTAATTAATTGCAAGATTCAGATTTAAAAAGTTGTTCTCGAGTTTTGTATATCAAATTCTTGAGTTTAATTTCCAAATGCAAATTCATCTAAATCCTACCTAAGTTAAAAAAAGGAAATTAGTCTACGTAGTGATATGTTAAGTCAGTAGCCCCACTAGGAGTGAAGCCAAACGGAACCAAGAAGGGTCGTAGTGGAATGATATGTATTCCTTTATCCTTAACCAGAGGTATCGGATAGTAGCGGAGTCATAATTTTCATTAAGGGGAGTCATAATATAAAGAAACAAATTCACCAAGAAGTCAGAAGTGTTATTGTATAGTATATATTCATATTTGAAAAAGAATTACCGAGCTATACAATATAATTTGCCGGTGAAGAGGTGTCGGTTGACACTCCTTTGGTGTATGTGGCTCCGCTGCTGGTCTCGAATTCGAACCCCTCGGTATGGAGTCTCCTTTACTAGGAAACGCTTTACCCCTAATGTGGAACTTTCCTGCGCGAATTCAAATTTAATCGACCCCCAATATGAGTATCGGACGCCTTTCCCTTAAAACAGAAAAAGTCAAAATAGAAGAAGGAATGATTAGTTTCACACAAATTAATACAATATCTCCTAAGCACGAGATGTCACTGATGCAAATTCAAGCGCCCGCGCCATACAGCTCTAAGCTCAAGTTTGGAACTCAAGCAGGAGCTAGTGGTTGTGGGTGAATAGACCAGCAAACACAAATTAAATCCGTAGAATGTGGAAATCAAATTAATTTGAAACCAAGTTATTATTCCCTTTCCTTACCAATAAAATAGACAAATGCATTTGGTTTCCTAAGTAAACAGGCTTTTAGATACTTCATATTTTTAGCTAACTTAACATGCCTTTCAATTAGATAGCAGTATTTCAATTAGCTCAATGTTCAACTAGGGAATAAAATCGATGACGAGTAATCAACCTTATCTGCTATTTACCATGCATAAAGGGGTGGCATACATCACCAAAACAATTTCTTGTTAAACATAATAACCCTAAACTTTGTTATCAGCGTCATACCAGGCACTGACTATACTTGTTTCGTTCTACTTTAGGTGGCAAAGTTTGAATATGTACGAAGTTTAAGAAAGAAATAATTTTTTTTTTAAAATTTGTGGTCTAAAATAGTAATATATATTTGTATAGCTATAAGTCATCTCATTAAGAGTAAAATGAAACGTTTAAAATTATATTATTTCTAAAATGAAAAATTTGTCATTCTTTTTAGAGCAGATAAATCGAAAATATCGTCACATAAAGTGAATGTAAAATAATATAGTTAGACCTTTTCATAATAACCATTCTGTATAACATCACTTCATTCTAGCGGTAAAATAATATCAAAACAAGTAAGATTATTATAAAGATGTTTGACTGTATTATTGGCTCAAATCTCAAAAATGGTGGCGGCAGTCGGCAAGTGCGACGCCCTATTCTTTAGTTCTCCAAGTGTTTTAGGCTTGACCTCTGTCTTGACTAGCTCAAATTCTGGCACTATAGTCGCGACACTGCTTAGCCAACATGGCCAGTGCGTGCAAACGGCAAAGTGGCAGATTAGTTCGGGATTTTAACACATCTTACTGAGGTGCCAAATTGCGTATTTCTTCTCGTACATGTCAACTAACATTAATATTAAGAGCGGAAATCTTTTTTTTTTTAGGGAATCTGTGCTTACCAAGCTTATGTTTGAAGGACCGGTATTACCAATTCATCTTATGCATTTCTAGAAAGCCATTGTAACCTCAATAGAACAAAAAACAACTCAAAGTACCACTTCCAATAACAAATGCATGTAACACAAATGGAAAAGGCAGTAAAATCATGGAGTATAAATTAGTTATCAATCAATCTCTCGGTAATTAAGCTCGCGAGCCACACATCAAAATCACGACAAGTTCAATTGGCATGTAATAATAGAATATAGACAAGGCACATTTCGTGTTTTGTTTTGATAGGGACTTTGTTTCTTTAGATGACCATGGAATAAATAGTACTCCCTCCATCTCAATTTATGTAACTGATTTTGTACGGAGTTTATAATTATAATATAATTGCTTATAGTTGTTTCTAAGTTTATAATTGTGTCTTTAGATGACCATAATATAATTATAATAGATATTTATAAATAGTTAAAATTGAATAAAAATTGAAGAAAACTATAAATACGTGAAATATATGTATAGATGTGCTTCATCCCACAAAAAACATAGTCAAAATAATATATTTTATGTTATTTACAAACACAAATAACTAGAGTTGAAAAGAATAAAATTTTCTATATGGAGAAACAACAAGGATGATTGTGATGACCCGATAGGTCATCTAGAGTTTTAAATCTTAATTCTATATTTCGAAACCTCAAATAGCTTCTTTAAGCCTTCCTCGATTTTCGTGCACAGTCCGTGCCTTTTTTCCGAAAAGTTTTTATGTGAAAAATTGATAAAAATGTGAATTCCTGCCTGAAAAATTCATTTGAGTTGACTTCGGTCAATGTTTTGAGCAAACAGACCCGGATCCGTATTTTGACAGCCCCGGTGGGTCCGCATCGTGATTTGAGACTCGGAGATATGCCTAGAATCGAATTCGGAGGTCCCTAACTCGAGTTATCGCAATTTGTTGAAATTTTGAAGTTTACAGGATTAAAGAACTCATAAATTTGATCAATATTTGACTTTGTTGATACCGGGTCCGTATTTTAGTTCCGTAACTTGGTATAGGTCCATTACCATATTTATGATTTGTCTGCAAATTTTTGTGCAAAGCGGAAGTGATTTGACGTGATTCAGACGTTTGGTTGTTAAAATGAAAGTTCTTAAGTTTTATTGAAAATTTCATTCGTTTTGGTTTTCGCTTCGTAGTTATAGGTGTTATTTTGGTGTTTTGATCGCGCGAGCGAGTTCGTATAATTATTTTGGGACTTATGTGAATTTTTTGTTGGGAGCCCCGAGGGCTCGGGTGAGTTTCGGATAGGCTACGGGTGTTTCAGAATTAGAAAAATCTGGATTTTTGAGCTTCAGCTGTCATCTGGTATGTTGTGCTTCGCGATCGCAAAGCCTTTCTCGCGATCGCGAAGGGAAATCTGGGACTGGGGAGGATTTTGTTCTACGCAAACGCGAAACCTTGGTCGCGAACGCGGAGCATTAGGAGGTCTGCTCTTCGCGAACGCGACCAGTCAATCGCGAACGTGTAGTATTGGATAGGCCGGGCTGGGAGTTGAGGTTACTCTACACGAATGCGAGCCCAAGCTCAGGAACGCGGAGGTGAGGCGGGCTGAACCTTAGCGAACGCGTGGAGATACTTGTGATCAGGTAAGCCATCAGGGCAGTGCCCTTCGTGAACATGTCAGGTGTCTCGCGAACGCAATGAACACGTGACGCCATGTCATGCCCCAAAAATCGAGGAGCGCGACCGGCACTCAACCGAGTAAACCCGACTGAACAAGCATGTTAGGTTTTATTCTTCCCAAATTAATTCATGAATAAAGAGATGAACTCCATTAATCATACCATGTAAATATTTTATTAACAACTTCCATTAGCAGTTTCAACCATAATATTCAAAACATTACAATTTTTTTATAGATATGAAGAAGAACATATTTGCCAAATACCAATATTCCCAATCTAATCCCCAATATCAATCACCACCCACAACCTATCTACGGAGCCTCTAAGTACAATTGAAGAGTAATAGGAAATGCCGGTAACAAGGCTTCGGCTATACCTCAAAATACAAAGTACACGACATCCAAATGACACAGGACCCCGAAATGAAGTAGGGATCACCAAGTTAGCTAAAACGAGCGTACTGCTATCACTGATCACCGTCGCCTACTGTGGAACCATCTGCATCCATTAAAGATGCAGCGCCATCGGCAAAAGAGACGTTAGTACAGTCGAATAGTACTAGTATGTAAAGCTAAAAATAATCTTTCAAAATAGAATAACCATACAAGAAAAGGAAAGCCACAGAAACAACAAGTAACAATCAATAAGATCTACATGCACAATTGAAACATAACAATCTTCGAAATACGAAAGTGATACACATTTTTAGTAGGGAGATCTTTAGCACTGGTAATACCACAATCCATAGTACCACTATTCATAATACCATCGTTCTCTTGGCACGGAGTCCGATCACGACCCGACCAGCTAGGTCATCTCCCTTGGAGACGTTCTCTTCCATAACATCAATTTCTGTCTCAATTCCGGTTCATTTCAAAGCACAATACCACCATGTGTGCGGCATGATGTCCCATCACGGCCCAATCGGCTAGGCCGTCTTACTCAAGACATTCAAATTTTTCATCAATCATTTCATTCCATATTTCCCACACATACTTCAATTCTTTCGGCACTAGTGGCCACAATAGTTATGTCACACTTGACACTTGGCCGCATTTCATAATTCGAGTTCTTTCCACATATTTCACATTAATATCAATTTCATCAACAAGCCTTTCAATTCGAGATGTCAAGTAAACATGAGGGAAAACATGAATCATGGACATATAGAGGCTGCCACATACCTTGGCAATTTAACACATATTCCATAAGTTCAACACATCACCAAGTAACAACATAGCATAACGGGAAGCATTTGAATGCATATTACACATAAGGTTTTTACAACACAAGCACGTTTAAAATGTCATTTTAAAACAGTTGACTCGAGGCTTGTTTCGTAATCTGTTTAATATATATATTCTCATTTCATGGGCATCGCTAGGCGCAACTGTATATGTTATCCGCACTCTATTTCTCCAGTTTATTTAATTCGTTTTCAAGTATTTTTTATAGTTTATCATCGACTAAACGCACTCAATCAAGGCATTTAGTACACATACGGGCAATTAGGGGTATTAAGTACATCGAGTTTTCCTCACCCAATTGGTATGCTAGTTTTCATTTAAATTACGACTCAGAGCCATACCATTTTAATAATCAAACCATACATTAAACATCTATATTTCGATATAAGGCTCATTCTAAATAATCAAGTTTTATGAGTCTATAAGGGATAACCCGGTCGTAGAGACTAGGGATTTGGGGTCAATCACACTTAAACCTACGGAAACATTATGGAATTCAATCTCGAGAGATAAAGTTTAGCCCACATACCTGGTTGAGCTTTCCTTAAGTTACTACAATGCACCAACACCTCTAGCAATAATGATCTATAAGGAGAAAGCGAAAATCAATTAATAACTAGAAAGATTACCCATGGTGTAACTCTCTTAGGAATTTCATCAAACACCCAACATGTGAAATAGACGACAAGGTCCTACAATGGGAATTCCTTCTTCCCTAAACCAATTTTAACAAGAACTACCCACATTAGTTCATTAATCCCATATACTACAACTTAGTTCCACATGAATGGCCTATTTCTAATCCCCACAATATATTTGAACTCTTAACCCTTTTGCATGCAAGTGCTGGAAGTAGGACTTACCCGGATGTAGGACAATCTAGTGACTATCTTCCTTGATTCTTGAAGACTTGAGCAAGATTTGGGTGATTGAAAGGCTATGTTCCCTCTTTCTCTCTCTATATTGCTTGTTCCTCTCTCTAAAATACTCAGAATGACGCCCCAAACAAAGCCCCAAATGTTATTTATTAAAATAGGGTCGGGTTATAAAAATAGAAAATGGACCCTCCGACTCAGATTTGCGGTCGCATATAATGACTATGCGGCCCGCAAAGTGACTGCAAAGGTAGCCCTCAGGGGCTTGAAATTTCTGACTGTTTATGCGACCAGTATGCTGTCCGCATACCTGTTCTAGGGTCGCATAATGCACCGTAGAATTTCCCTTTGCAAAAGTCCAAGGTGGATATGCGATCAACATGCGGCTCGCAAGCGATTATGTGATCGCATAATTGAGCCACATAACTGGATTCAAAATTGGCCAATAACTGCCTCACTCTGCGACCGATATGCGGTCCGCAGAGTGGTTATGCGGCCTCATAATGGGCCGCAGAAATGCCTCTTCTGCAAAACATTTTCCTTTAAATAAGTAACGTACTGTTCAATCCAAAAAGTCCGAACCACGATGAGCTTGCTCGCTGTGAAGAATTTCTACTTATAACACCTAAATCTAACTTGGCACCACGAAATTCCGGGGTTTTAGGTAAAAACTTACGGGGCCTTACATCCTCCCCCACTTAAGATCATTCGTCCTCGAATGAGGATCAAGGTTCACTTAATAGCACCATTTGTAATTTCGGTTTCCATACCATATACCAGCAACTCCTAATTTGACTAACTTCCTAGATTTCTAAAAATTTTGCCAGAGTTTCCCTTGTAATCAAGCCTACGTACCTGCCAGAGAATCACCCAAAACCATCCTAACAAACACATCCACAACTCGACAAAACACCACAATGTATATGTCAATAACACTAATATTTGTATTACAAGCTCTACATTATCATAATGATACCTAGACATGGACTACACATTTTTAAACCATAACACCTAGAAGGTACCTTTCAAATCAAAACCAATTGTTATAAAATCAAGAGAAAATATTTTCTTTCCACGACACTTTTAGCCTCCAAGGTGGCCTCTTAGACTTATAGACTTTTCCATAACACATTCACGGAAACAATCTCAACTTCCAAACTTACCTAACAAAGATGTCAAATAGAGGGCCAAATATACATTAATATCACCTTCAGTAGTTTCCACGGGAATCATGCACAAAGTATCTTCAAGTACCTTCCTAGACATAGGCACATGAAAACACAGGGTACATAGGGAACAACGATAGGAAGACTTCATACTCATAGTGCGGAATAATGTGAACTACACTTATTTCACCTTCATTATCAATTCACACAACATCTTCAGGGAGAAAATATTAAGAATAACCCCCTCACCCTCCTCAACTCTAAATCTCTACGAGAACACCCACACTAAACCTTTGATGACCTTCAACAATCACTCTAAGATGTGCTATTATAAACTGACCATAAAATTACCTATCGAATATATGTGATCACACAGTGATGCTTCCTATTTGACATGTTCTAACCTTCAATTCCCAACAGATTTAATACGATGAGGAATAATGGAGTTCAAGATTGGGCTGGAATTATTTAGGAGTCCGTTAATGTGCTGAGCAGAGTATTTCATGAGGTTATATGCTAAGAGACACAAGGATTACTACTAACAATGCTGACATGGTTAATCATTGTGACGACATCAATTATTAGGCAAATGAAGCATAGAGGTAACTAGCACGCATTGATAAGGTGGGAACCATGTTCGTGATCCTGATATCTAAAAGAAGTGGGTCTTTCTAGACATGAGATACATGGGAGGCATGATCGGGAGGATGAAGACGTTAGCATAAGTTATTCTTGGGAGGTGACGAGGTATGCAAGGGATAGTAACAATTGTTCCATTCCATATATGCCTTGCCCAACAATAGTAAGCTCTAAGGAGGAATAATCAAGTATGCTACACCTGTTGCCTCCTTGGGTGTTAGGAAAATCTATTTAGCTCGAAATGGGAAGATTCTTGCAACATGGATGTGATAGAGATTTCAAAAGAAATGCATGAAGTTGAATTACACTCCTAACATTAACTAACACAAGGAATCTATGCCATAAGCCCATGCGAATGCAAAAGAAGTTACACACTTATGAGACTATCATAATTCAAACAGCTTAACCCTTCCTGATGATTGACCCTATATGAGATAACTAAAGATACGACAACTTGTCTTCCAAATCGATATGCTCATGATATGTGCAAAAATTTGAAAGCATCTAATCTCAACCTTTCACGAGTGAAACCACATAGCTAGGACGTCTTAATATTGGTATGAAAATCATGTATTGGTTAGAGGGGTTCTAATGGTTAGCATGATGCTCCGGGGAGAAAGACAAATAAAACTCCTATCCACCCAGAGAGGTGGAATGCCAAGGATGACAAAACTCCCCGCACATGACAATGACATAGTCAATGATTCTAGAAGTCGAGTGTATAAAGACAACAAAACCCAATGAGACAGTATAAAATAATCATGGAAAGTTTGCAGATGTTCATAATGAGTTTCCATGGATTTGGACTTGCGAAGAACCCAGATGCTACTGAAAGACAGGAGAATCATGAGAAGTAGGCGTTGTGCTATGATAACCCCTGGAGGTGCATTTGGCCTTGACAGAGAGCCTACTAAGGGTTCTTATGAGAAAGGAAGTGTTATAGTGACACATAGAAGGACGCGTTCTCTCATAGTTATCGAAAACGTGTTGGGAAACTAGCACAGTGAATTCGCTAACTAAGGAACACAATATAACACATGTTGTGGAGGTATAAAGAGAAAATAAACATTTGTTATGAGTTGGACATGCTTCTGCTATATTAACTCCCAAATTGAAATATAATACCACGTCACGAGCAACCATAATACTAGGAACAAAGTGAGACTATTCAAACCATAGAAGCCATATACACAAGCGAGGAAAAGAGTGACTCGAGAAGGATCCCAACACTGGGATGCTTTACATGAAACTTGAGACTACATAGGTAAATTTTATGACGGTACATGCATAGTCACAACTGAGCAAATGTTGTCCATTTAAATAAAAAGATTTGTAAGAAATCCATCGGGTATAGTCCCTTGTTGAGAATTTAAGAAAGCAAGTGGGAAGTATTAATCCTACAGTTATAAATCTATTCAAGGACATAATTATAGAACTTAATTCCACAAGAGGATGTAAATAAGAGAATTTGTGATAGAGTGGATTCACGAATAATACGTCTCGTTCAAGGAGTAGGTACATGCAATGTTTTGTGACTCAACATCTTATTAAGACCATGTTTATGAGAACTCTTCAATATGGATGTACATATACAACGAGTAAAAATTTTAATTTATCTTACTTGGTGACTTTTAGGTTGATAAGGCAATAACTTAATCGATGCCCCTCGACTCCACATCCCTAACGTAAGTTGATACCATACTGATATACCACATGATCTGGTGGTGCAATGACATTAGTAGGGACAAGGGCACTCCCCTTAGCAACAGGTTCTACCAATCCCTCCATGGCTCGATACATTCTCCTAACAAACTCTTGGGCAATCTCCCTCGGATTCAATGGAGGGATCATTCCCTCCTTACTGCTTCAAACTCGTGAATTATGGTATCAAGGTTACTCATCTTGAGAATAGGACATAGCGAGGAAATTATCTCCCTATCTTGGGCCCTTCCACGCGATCTGGGTATCAAAGAAGGGTGAAATTCCTAAATGTCCAAATAGCCTCCAACTTATAGATGTGGTCGACAACACACCGATAAGGACTCTACTAGACACGGCTCCGAGACATCCTAGGACACTTTAAAACCTTAGGCTCTGATACCAAGTTTGTCATGCCCCAAAAACCGAGGAGCACGACCGGCGCTCAACCGAGTAAACCCGACTGAGCAAGCTTGTTAGGCTTCATTCTTCCAAAATTAATTCATGAATAAATAGGAGATGAACTCCATTAATCATACCTTGTAAGTATTTTATTAACAACTTCCATTAGAAGTCTCAACCATAAGATTCAGAACATTAAAATTTTTGTATAGATATGAAGAAGAACATATTTTCCAAATACAATTATTCCCAATCTAATCCCCAATATCAATCACCACCCGCAACTTGTCTACGGAGCCTCTAAGTACAATTGAAGAGTAATATGTAAATGCCGGCAACAAGGCTTCGGTTATACCTCAAAATGTAAAGTACACGACATCCAAATGACAAAGGACCCCGAAATGAAGTGGGGATCACCTAGTTAATTGAATGGAGCGTACCGTTATCACTGATCACCGCCGCCTACTGTGGAACCACCTACATTCGTTAAAGATGCAACGCCCCGGCAAAAGGGACGTTAGTACTATCGAATAGTACTAGTATGTAAAGCTAAAAATCATCCTTTAAAATAGAATAACCATACAAGAAAAGGAAAACCACAGAAACAATAAGTCACAGTCAATAATATCTACATGAACAATTGAAATATAACAATCTTCGAAATACGAAAGTGATACACATTTTTAGTAGGGAGATCTTTAGCACTGTTAATACCACAATCCACAGTACCACTGTTCACAATGCCACTATTCATAGTACCACCGTGCTCTTGGCACAGAGTCCGATCACGACCCAACTGGCTAGGTCATCTCCCTTGGAGACGTTCTTTTTCACAACATCAATTTCTGTCTCAATTCCGGTTCATTTCATAGAACAATACCACCATGTGTGCGCGGCATGGTGTCCGATCACGGTCCGATTGGCTAGGCCGTCTTACTCAAGAAATTCAAATTTTTCATCAATCATTTCATTCCATATTTCCCACACATACTTCAATTCTTTCGGCACTAGTGGCCATAATAGTTATGTCACACTTGGCACTTGGCCGCATTTCACAATTCGGGTTCTTTTCACATATTTTACATTAATATCAATTTCATGAACAAGCCTTTCAATTCGAGATGTCAAGTACACATGAGGGAAAACAAGAATCATGCGCATATAGAGGCTGCCACATACCTTGGAAATTTAACACATATTCCATAAGTTCAATACATCACCAAGTAACAACATAGCATAACGGGAAGCATTTGAATGCATATTACACATAAGGTTTTTACAAGACAAGCACGTTTAAAATGTCATCTTAAAACAGTTGATTCGAGGCTTGTTGCGTAATCTATACATATATATATTCTCATTTCATAGGCATCGCTAGGCGCAACTGTATATGTTATCCACACTCTATTTCCCCAGTTTATTTAATTTGTTTTCAAGTATATTTATAGTTTATCATCGACTAAACACACTTAATCAAGGCATTTAGTACACATACGGGTAATTAGGGGTATTAAGTACATCAAGTTTTCCTCACCCAATTGGTATGCTAGTTTTCATTTAAATTACGACTCAAAGCCATAATCAAACCATATATTAAACATCTATATTTCGATATAAGGCTTATTCGGAATAATCAAGTTTTATGAGTCTATAAGGGATAACTCGATCATAGAAGTTAGGGATTTGGGGCCGATCATACTTAAATCTATGGAAACATTATGGAATTCAATCTCGAGAGATAAAGTTTAGCCCACATACCTTGTTGAGATTTCCTTAAGTTACTACAACGCACTAACACCTCTAGCAATAATAATCTATAAGGAGAAAGCGAAACTCGATTAATAACTAGAAAAATTACCCATGGTGTAAATATCTTAGGAATTTCATCAAACACCCAACATGTGAAATAGACTACAAGGTCCTACAATGGGAATTCCTTCTTCCTTAAATCAATTTTAACAAGAACTACCCACATTAGTTCATTAATCCCATATACTAAATCTTAGTGCCACATGCATGGCCTATTTCTAATCCCCACAATATGTTTGAACTCTTAACCCTTTTGCATGCAAGTGCTGGAAGTAGGACCTACCCAGATGGAGGACAATCTAGTGACTATGTTCCTTGATTCTTGAAGACTTGAGCAAGATTTGAGTGATTGATAGTCTAGGTTCCCTCTTTCTCTCTCTATATTGCTCGTTCCTCTCTCTAAAATACTCAGAATGATGCCCCAAATGAAGCTCCAAATGTTATTTATTAAAATAGGGTCGGATTATAAAAATAGAAAAATAGACCCTCCGACTCAGATGTGCGGTCGCATATGCGACCGCATAATGACCATGCGGCCTGCAAAGTGACTGCAAAGGTAGCCCTCAGGGGCTTGAATTTTCTGACTGTGTATGCGACCAGTATGCGGTCCACATACCTGTTCTACAGTCGCATAATGCACCACAGAATTTCCCTTTGCAAAAGTCCAAGGTGGATATGCGATCAACATGCGCCCCGCAAAG
The DNA here is from genome assembly GCA_005239525.1 of Nicotiana knightiana. NCBI lineage: Eukaryota > Viridiplantae > Streptophyta > Magnoliopsida > Solanales > Solanaceae > Nicotiana > Nicotiana knightiana. Next base: position 37,333 of record ML437696.1, read on the forward strand.
CGATTATGTGATCACATAATTGGGCCGCATAACTGGCTTCAAAATTGGCCAATTTAACTGCCTCACTATGCGACCAATATGCGGTCCGCAGAGTGGTTATGCGGCCGCATAATGGGTCGCAGAGTTGCACTCTTCTGCAAAGTATTTTCCTTTAACTAAGCAACATACTGTTCAATCCAAAAAGTCCGCCGCGAAGAATTTTTACTTATAACACCTAAATCTAACTTGGCACCACGAAATTCCGGATTTTTAGGTAAAAATTTTACGGGACCTTACACGCTAATGATAAAACAGTCCCAAAACGGAATTTCTCTAATTTTTCATAAACTCTCCATTAGAGCTCGGCCTAGAGGTGATTTTGAGGGGAAAACTCATCATCAATTCATAGGTTTGAACACTTTAACTCATTTTCTTCCATTTCAAACATCATCCATTGATTTCTAGCCTAATGATTGCTCTTCCATGGTAGAAAACTAGGGATTTAGGAAAAATTGAGGGCTTTTGCAAATTGGGGCTTTTGAGCTCGAATTTTAAAACTAATTACATAATCAGGTTCGGGGGTGAATGGGTAAATGGGTTTTGGTTCGAACCGGGGGTTTTGAACGAGCGGTCCCGGGGTTAAATTTTTTTGACTTTTTTGGGAAAGGTGTAAAAATCCTACATTTAAGTATTGTAACTTATTTTCTTAGCATTATTTGACCTTATCAAGTCGATTGTGGTTAGATACGAGTGGTTTGGAGGTGGATTCTAGAGTAAAGGCCTCGGTAGAGCTCTAAGTTGACTGCGGAGTGAGGTAAGTATCGTGGTTATCCTTAACTTGAGAGATTAGGACTTGTTTGCCTACTTGCTATGTGTTTAAATGTTTGGGTACAACATATATGTGAGGTGGCGAGTACTTATGAGTTGTTGTTAGGTTAAAGCATGCGGGTCGGACTTTTTTCTTGTAATTTATATCCTTCTTTGGTTATAAAATCTATGTTTAGACTAGTTTATTTCTTAATTGGTCGTTCTTTCCGCATTCATGAACCATTTGTGATAATTGAGTATTTTCGGAAGTTGAGGTTTGGTAGTGTGAAACCGTTGTTGACGTAACTTATTCTATCTCCTAAATGTTATGTATTTATTGCTACATAGTGAGGAAGAAAGTTAAAGCACGAAGGGTGATGCCATGTCGTATTTATTATTTCATGATGAAATTGAGAGTAAAAACATGAAGGGTGATGTCGTGCCGTTAGAGAATGAGAGTAAAAGTATGAAGGGTGATACCGTGCAATTATTACTGTTTCATGGTGAGGTTGAGAGTAAAAGCATGATGGGTGATGCCGTGCAGTCTGTATTCATTATGTTTATCTGTTTTATTGGTTTAAGGTTTATTAACCATTACATAATGTCATTTCCTATTGTAGTTAATGTATCTTGTACCCCCCTTTTGCATGTCCCCTCCCACTAGTACGTGTTTAATCTCTATTTGTTGTAATATTGTATATATATCCTCGTTCGTATAGGTTTAATTACGTGAGTGTCCTGTCATAGTCTCGTCACTACCTCATCGAGGTTAGGCTCGACACTTACGGAGTACATTGGGTCGGTTGTACTCATACTACACTCTGCACTTCTTGTGCAAATTTTGGTAGTGGCCCCAACTGTACGTGAGGTGCATCAGCTCGGATTGGTATACTTGGAGAATCGAGGTAGTTCTGCTGGCGTCCACAGACCTTGAAGTCCCATTCCTCTTTCCTTAGTTACTGTTCATTTCATTCGAGATAGTTGTACTTATTTCAGACTTTATTTGTAGAACTTCTAGAAGCTCGTGCTCTTGTGACTCCAGATCCGGGTTGTACTTAGATATTAAGTTATTATGCCACTTCGTACTTCGTTTTAGTTTCATTTCAGTTTAATTGGTTTTACTTATTTGAATTGATTAGTATTGGCTTAAAGATTTTCTAACGTTGGCTTACCTAGCAAGTGAAATGTTAGGCACCATCACGATCCCGAAGGTGGGAATTCCGGGTCGTGACAATGACTAACCTGCAATTTTAACTTTGAACTTGCTGTTATGGAGGAGAATAGAGTTCTCTTTGTATTTGAAAAAATAATTGACTATTTGCTTTTGGGAGATAGTAGTGGACAAGATAAAGAATTGAGAAATACCATAAATTAGGGCTTATTGCAATAAAAAAGGTCTTGACTTTTATATTTAACGTCACGACCCAAAACTCCCTCCGTAAGATGTCGCGACGACACCTAGTCGCTAAAACTAGGTAAGGCTAATAGTTGCGAATAACTGAAATAATAGCAGAAATAATGGCTAAACTGCCGCTCGGCATGTACAAGTAAAACCGACAACTCCGAGTATAAACAACTCCGAAAGACCCGGTAGTCAGAAGTCACAAGCTCTAAGGAATTTATTCTGACTGTCTCTATACATAAGCATCTAGGGAAAATAAATAAGAGCAATATAAAAAGATAGAGGTAGACTCCGAGGTCTGCAGACGCTGGAAGATATACGTTGAAGTCTCCATAGCAGCAACACGTACTCTCTACTAATAGCGGGACTGATAGGAGGTACCTGGATCTGCACACAGAATATGTGCAGAAAAGTAGCATGAGTACACCACAACGGTACCCAAAAAGTGCCAAGCCTAACCTCGGTAGAGTAGTGACGAGGTCGGGTCAGGTCCTACTGGGATATAATAATTAAGGCAGAGGATATGGTAATATAATGAAAAGATAGAGAATTTAACAATGAGAAGTTATAGAGAGGTAACAACACAACACATAGGAATAAACAATAGGGGCACTCTCGAGGCACCGCCTCTTAGTTCTAAAAGTAAATACTCAACAAGAGATCTCCCGAGGTACCGCAAAGTAAATATGCAATGGGGAGCTCCCGAGGTACTGCCTTGTAGTCCCAAAAGTAAATATGCAATAGGGGATCTCCCGAGGTACCTCAACGTAGTCCCAAAAGTAAATATGCAATAGTACATCTATTGAGGTAACGCCTCATAGTTTCAAAAGTAAATATGCAACGGGGGATCTCTCGAGGTACCGCCTCGTAGTCCCAAAGTAAATACACAACTCATAACTTAAGGGGCAATGAATTTACAACAAGAAATCTTACAGTTAAAGACTGAATACAAATCAAGGAAAACAAGTAATCCAATTAAGCATATTACACAAATTGCAAGTAAGATTTTACGCAAGTAGGCATGCGATATTAGGCTAAACATGATGACTACACATGTTAGGGTAACTCCGTTAAGTAATTAAAGAAGACTACTCAGCAAGAACCGGGTTTTTCAACATTTAGCCCGTGTACGCACTCGTCACCTCGCACGGCTCTCACATATCACAAATTATTAAAACAGTACCAAATCCTAAGGGGGTTTACCCCACACAAGGTTAGGCAAGTCACTTACCTCGAACCAAGATCAATCAGTCAATAAGAATGCCTTTTCCTCGACTTTCCGACTCCGAATGGCCCAAATCTAGCCAAAAGGAATTACATACCATAAATATAACTTTAAGCAACCAATCTAATTAATGAAATCAAGACTTAACAAGAAATTATAAATTCACCCAAGAAGTCAACCCGAGCCCATGTCTCAAAATCGGGGTAAAGTCACAAAATCCGAACACCCGCTCAACCACGAGTCCATCCATACCAAGATTACTCAAATCCGATACCAAAATCTCAATCAAAACCCGAAAATTCGGTTGAAGAACTTTCAACTTCCCCCCCAAATTTCTCAACCCAAATCCTTAATTAAATGATGAAATTAACGATGTGTTAGTGGATATTAATAAAAAATAAGTGTATAATCCTTACCCAAAAGTTTCCTCTAAAAAACCCTTGAAAATTTGCCTTAATTCGAGCTCTCTAGATCCAACAATGAAAATGGGAGAAAAACCCTCGATTTGAAATTTTTAAATTTCTGCCCAGGTCTTTTCATCGAGAATGCGACCTCTCTCTCGTGTTCGCGTAGCACAAATAAGTCTGCTACCAAAAACCTTCTATGCCGGATGCGAGGACCCACTCGCGAACGCGATGCCTAACTGAACCACCTCTTCGTGAATGCGACCCCTACTTCATGAACGCGTAGACTAACGCTTGGGGTCCCAGTTGCCTCTTCTTCCTCTTTCGCGAACGCAATACCCTTCACACGTTGGCGATGCACAACTTCCCAGGCCTTCGTTAAATATGCTCCCTCTTCATAAACGTGAAGCACAAAACCTCACCTGCCACCAGCTCCCCTTCACGAACACGAACTCCCCTCGCGAACACAAAGAAGGAAATCAGAATTGGACACCAGATTATCTTCAACAGTTTTCCAAGTCCAAAAATCAATCCGTTAACCATCCGAAACCAACCCAAGGTCCCTGAGACCTCAACCAATTATACCAACCAGTCCTAAGACATCATACGAACTTAGCCGAGCCTTCAAATCACATCAAACAACACTAAAAACACGAATCACACCCCAATTCAAGCTTAATGAACTTTGAAACTTCAAACTTCTACAACCGATGCCAAAACCTATCAAAACACGTCTGATTGACCTGAAATTTTGTACACAAGTCACATTTGACATTATGGACCTACTCAACTTCCGAAATCAGAATCCTACCCCGACATCAAAAAGTCCACTCCCGGTCAAAGTTCCCAAAAATCCAACTTTCGCCATTTCAAGCCTAATTCAATTACGGACCTCCAAATAACAATCCAGACGCGCTCCTAAGTCCAAAATTTCCAAACGGAGCTAACGGAACCGACAAAACTCCATTCTGGAGTCTTATTCACATAATTCCAACTATGGTAAAAATCCTAAAACTTAAGCTTCCATTTTAGGGACTAAGTGTCCTATTTCACTCCGAAACCAAAAACAAATCCTCTCGGCAAGTCACATAAGCATAAAATGAAACAGATAAAATAGTAAATAGGGGATCAGAGATAATACTCTCAAAACGATCAGCCGGGTCGTTACATTTAATTTTTTAGTTCCTTTTTAAAACTTTGGAGTAATTAGAAGCTGATTTTTGAGAATTTGGGTATTATATTAAGGAATTATTCAGCAAAATTTATTTTAATTTGAAGAAAAATTTGGGCTTACGCCTCAGTACAAAAACGCGCCTTAACGTCCGGGCGTACGGCCCGAATTGCTGGGCGAACGCCTCTTGAAGCTTTTGCTCATTTGTAATACCAACAAGTTAAGCATAATCAAGTAACTTCCTTAATTTTACTAGAAGTTGCTTATTTTAGCAATGAAAAATAAACAAAATAATAATCTCCAAATGTATATGCATATATATAGTCTAATAAACAAGAATAAAATTTCAAAACACACTAAAGAAAATAATAAATGTACTTAAAAATATTAAATATTTATAGAGATAGATATGGATCTTAGCAAATAATAAGTCTATTTTAATTTATCCGTGAATTATTATATATATGGATTTCCTTGTTAACTAGTTTTTCAAAAGTAATTTTTGTGGTGGTGCATATATAACGCCATAACCTTTCCCCATACCCTATATACATATACTATACATGTATATAACGCCATCTCGTCAAGGGTCAATATACATATGTAAATGAATACAATGCATAATGAAGTAATTCAATAGGATCTCTCGGAATGTCATGACACCCATGAAAAGACGATATGATAGTAAGACATATGGGGAATCAAGAACATAAGCAACCCTAATACTTTTAAGAATAGAATCTTTTGTGAAAGTTGCGTGCTTGCTCGTTTCGTTGTATCATATGGATCATGCCAAAAGGAAAGAAGGAATAACCTTAACATGCCTCAAGTCGTCAATTCAACTCAATAACAATCTTATGACAACTAGCGCTCCAACCCTATAACAAAGAAATACATGTACAACTTAGATGGCGCTAGTGTACCACATATCTAAAACAATAACTCGATTCTAAAATAAAACAGGCGGCATTTCCCCTGATTTTACTGCTCTCTCAAGCCTACTATAGGCGATATAATAACATAATACAACTAGCAACTCAAAAACAACCTAACTGCAATTTGGAAACTTTACAATAACAAAACCCCAAATATACCATAACACACCCAATCAACAAGTTATCAATTAGCCTGAAATTATAACGACGAGAGACCAGACCACTACCCTACCACATGTGGCGTTTCTCCATGCCCTTTATCCTTCAAAACTCCATAAATCAGTAGCACAATAGTCTAACATGAGTGGACTAGAAAATAGTCCACTAAAAGTGAAATAAATCGAACTCACGGCTTTCGATCACCGTCTCGTGAGTTCTAACTATTAGGAAACAAATTTATCAACCTTTCTTGATATTTAAAAGTTTATATATAGAAAGTAGGAGTTTTCTTAACTATGAATTATCTTCCAGAACTAAAACTACAAAGGAAAAGAGAGGTGGTATACCGATACTTACATCGTAGGGATCGTTCTAATATTATTTCTTCTTGATTTCGTACCGGGGATGTTAATATTCTTTGAAACCCTTATAGAGAGCTTAAGGGTAAATTTATGGGGGTTCTCTGGTCGTTTTCTATGAAAAATAAAGAGAAAGACGATTTAAAACCTATACATATCAACTTTTGAAAAGTCAAAGAGGTGCTAGCTTGACACCTAGCATTGGCCCTTCTTCCGATGCTTATGTCTTTTTATCCGGATGTCGTATGAACGAATGGTTAATAGCGTTGGAGAATAAATTCCAAGAAATTCAATTTGGTATATAATATGTCCCAAAAAGACCTCATATAACACACAAAATATATTGCTCAAAAATCTTTAATGACACACCTACTTGTCACCTATGCAGTCTCGTAAAATTGTAAATATTTCTCTACTCCGATGTAGTATCGACGAACAGTTTAATGTATTAGAAACTAGACTCATAGATGTTCATTTTGATATGTGTATCATTCCGTAATTCTAAGTAAATTTTGAGAAAAGCTCTGCTACATTTGACCTAATTTTCAGCACATTTATGAATATAACTGGTAATGACCTTTGCCAACTTTTGTTCCACAACTCGCTTGGCTTTAAAATGTAAAATAAAACTATCATACAACTAAAATAACTCATAATATAGCCTCATTATCATGTTAAGTACCCTAGTATCACCCCAACATTACATGTTATAACATTCTCAACTTGTCGACATTCAACAAAACTTATTTTCTTCAATTAGTTTAGCTTCTTAAGCCTTTCAACCCTCTTGGTACTTGTTATCCATGATATTAAATATTTGTAACCTTCAAGGTAACATGATTAACTTACTTTATGTACTTTCAAAGACGATCTCATTTATGAGCTTACATCAATTGACTTACGACGTACTCTCACGTACGATAACTCGATTCTAAAATAAAACAGGCAACATTTCCCCTGATATTACTGCTACCTCAAGCCAATTATAGGCGATACAACAACATAATACAACCAACAACTCAAAAACAACTTAACTAAAATTCAGAGCCTTTATTACAACAAAAACCCAAATATGCCATAACACACCAAATCAACAAGTTATCAATTAGCCTGAAATTGCAACGACGAGCGATCAACCCACTACCCTAACATATGTGGCATTTATCCATGCCTTTAATCCTTCCAAACTCCATAAATCAGTGGCACAATATTCCAACGTGAGTGGACTACAAAACAGTCCACTAAAAGTGAAATAAATCGAACTCACGGCTTCCGATCACCGTCTCGTGAGTTCAAACTATTAGGAAATGAATTTATCAACCTTCCTTGATAATTAAAAGCTTAAATATAGAAATTAGGCATTTTATTAACTATGAAGTACCTTCCAAGACTCAAACTACTAAGGAAAAGTGAGGTGGTATAGCGATACTTACGTCATAGGAATCGTTCTAATATTATCGCTTCTTGATTTCGTACCCGGGATGTTAATATTCTTTGGAACCCTTATAGAGAGCTTAAGGGTAATTTTATGGGGGTTATATGGTCGTTTTATATGATAAATGAAGATAGAGACGATTTAAAATCTATAGATATCAACTTTTGAAAAGTCAAATAAGTGCTAGCTTGGCACCCTAGCATTGGCCCTTCTTCTGACGCTTATATTTTTTTTATCCGGATGTCATATGAATGAATGATTAATAGCATTGGAAAATAAATTCCAAGAAATTCAATTTGGTATATTATATATCCCAAAAATACCTCATATAACACACAAAATATATCGCTCAAAAAGCTTTAGTGACACACTTACTTGTCACATATGCAGTCTGGATAGTCTCGCAAAACTGCAAATATCTCTGTACTCCGATGTCATATCGACAAAAGGTTTAATGAGTTAGAAACTAGAATCATAGATTTTCAATTTGATATGTGGATCGTCCCGTAATTCCACGCATATTGGGAGAAAATCTCCGCTATATTTGACCTAATTTTCAGCATGTTTATGAATGTAACTTGTGATGACCTTTGCCAGTTTTTGTTCCACAACTCGCTTGACTTCAAAACGTAACATATGACTATCATACAACTAAAATAGCTCATAATATTACCTAATTATCGTGTTAAGCACCCTAGTATCACCCCAAAAGTACATGTTATTAACATTTTCAACTTGTCGACATTCGACGAAACTTATTTTCTTCAATTTGTTTAGCTTCTTAAGCCTTTCAACCCTCTTGGTACTTGTTATCCATGATCTTAAAGATTTTTAACCTTCAAGGTAACATGAGTAACTTACTTTATGTACTTTCAAAGACGATCTCATATCTGAGCTTACATCAATTGACTTATGACGTACTCTCACGTACGATAACTCGATTCTAAAATAAAACAGGTAGCATTTCCCCTGATTTTATTGCTCCCTCAAGCCTATTATAGGCGATACAACAACAAAATACAACCAAAAACTCAAAACCAGCCTAACTAAAATTCGGAACCTTTACTACAACAAAATCCCAAATATACCAGAACGCACCCAATCAACAAGTTATCAATTAGTCTAAAATTGCAACGACGAGTGACCAACCCACTACCCTACCACATGTGACGTTTCTCCATGCCCTTTATCCTTCCAAACTCCATAAATCAGTAGTAAAATAGGCCAATACAAGTGGACTACAAAACAATCGACTAAAAGTGAAATAAATCGAACTCACGACTTCCAATCACCGTCCCGTGAGTTCTAACTATTAGGAAATGAATTTATCAACCTTCATTGATATTTAAAAGCTTAAATACATAAAGTAGGCATTTTCTGAACTATTAAGTACCTTCCAAAACTCAAACTACAAATTTAAAGGCTAGGGCATTCCTCCCTTTAGGCCTCTTTCTCACACCACGACTTGTGGTCGGAATTCTTCCAATCTCGTAACTGTTGCTACCTTCTATCATGCAGCATGTACGACTCTGACCTCGTATGTGCGCCTATGCGACTTTTCTCTCCTTTTTCCTCCAGCTTTTAGCCAATCCCTAGGCCCCACTTTGTGAATATATACAGAAAGAACTATGACAAGTTATCCCTCTAGGAATCTATAGGTGTACTGAAGTTCTTCGCTTGGTACATTGTCGAACTTACGAATATTGATATATCTTTTTTCATAGCCTCAGTTATATATCCTTATGGATTTATTGCATCTAGGCTGGTCATACTATACCATAACACTTACTTCAGTTTATTATTACCGAGGTCTGCTACTGTCATGACCCAAAATCTTATCTTAGGTCGTGATGGCGCCCAACAACGGGGTCAGGCAAGCCAACACTCAATTTACTAAGGGTTCTTTCTTATTAGATTAAACATTTCAACATATACTCAGTTTTTAAAACTTAAAACATGAATCGACAAGGATAATTAGCTAGTTTTTAATCAAAAGCAGTCATGAAGAGGCGTGAGCCAATATATATACAAACCCAAAATCCATAATAACTATCACGTGTCTTCCAGGAACTAGTGTCACAAGTCCTACGGGCATACTAACAGAATATACAAAAGATATAATATACAGTCCCACTGTCTAAAGGAAATAGACGGGAAATAAGCAAAAGAAACCCCATGGTGCTGCCGGAGATCGCCAGGAGAAAGCAGCTCACTGTGAAGTCAGGCCCGTCTATAATCAAAATCAAGCTTCGGTCCGACAACCAGATGCACCAGCCTCAGAACCTGTACAATTAAGTACAGAAGCGTAGCATGAGTACATAAATATATATGTACCCAGTGAGTATCCCGCCTAACCTCGAAGAGGTAGTGATGAGAGGTCGACTGGACACTCACTAAGGTCCAACAGTATAATTTAATAGAATATGATGGAAACGATAGGCATGTAAAGGCAGTGAAACAACAAATATATATAAGGCACTGAAATCCAAGGAAGTACTGGGAATGAATAAAACAATTACTACTTCACCTCCCCCCAAATATCTGTCAAATCAATGTCCATAAATTTAATAACAAATAAATCATGCGCATGCAGGGTAAGGACAATCGGCCGGAGTCATAATATAGTCATGTCCGTGCACTGCCGAGGGTCGAACGACCTGAACCATAAGTGCACTTTTCCATAAAGTACTCACATCTATGCACTACCGAGGATCGAACGACCTGAACCAAAAGTGTATCTTTGCCATAAAGTAATCCTTTCTATTCACTACCGAGGATCGAACGGCCCGAACCAAAAGTGCATCTCTCAATCCGCCGTGGCGTACGACCCGTTCCATAAGAGTGGGGGAAATCACACTCCACTCGCGGAATGTAAATTGCGAAGCGGTCACATGCACACACATTATTCCTTTTTAAATTACTTTTCAGTGAACAATTCCTTACAAGTTTTCTCAAATTCCATGACCTCAGGGAAGTAAACAACATGTAACATGTAATTTATTAAGCATATAGTTCATATCAAGTAAAAAGCAAGGCATGATGTGGGCCTAACTACCCGGACATAATAGTAATAGCCGGTACGTACGGACTCTCGTCACTTTGTACGTACGTAGCCCCCAAATATTATCACATATGGCATTTAAATCACCTAAGGGGACAGTTCCCCCTTACAAGGTTAGAAAGGAGACTCACCTCGCGTCGAACCTACTCTCCGGGTCAAGAACGCGCCCGAAACTGCAAACTCGACACCCACGAACTCGAAACTAGCCAAATGTTATACAAATATATCAATTTATACTCAAAGAATGAAATTCTCCTACTATTTAGTCAAATTCATCATTCTTGAAGAAATCCTAAAATCTAACCCCGGGCCCGCATGCTCGGATTCCAAAAATTCTCAAGGGAAACACTCACCCATAGCCTAAGGATCATTAATAAATGATTTTTACTTGATTTCATAGCTAATTGACGGGTAATTTTCTACATTTCAAAAGCCCTAGGTTACTACCCCTAATCCTTAGTTTTCACTAATTAGGTGGTTAAATTTTTCTTGTAATCCTTGCATGAAACTAATATTAGAGTAGAATTTACTTACCCTCAATAACTAGGTCGTTTGCCCCTCTAGAATGCTGAAAATAGTCCCAAGGAAGAAGAAGAAGATGAGGAAATGAATTAAATCCCGTTATAAAAACACACTGCCTAGTGGTCTACTCTATGCGATCGCAGCCTGGGTAGTGCGATCGCAGAGCTTTAAGTGACCAGGCCCTCATGGGCCTTTTGTGTGAACGCTGAGAGAGAACTGCGAACGCACAGGGTAAGGAATAGCTGGGCTGGCCCAAGACTGGGCTCTTGTGCGAACGTGGATGGGGTGTGCGATCGCACTGGGTCAGGATCCCAACCCATCGCGATCGCGGTGCCTAATGTGTGAACGCCCAGGTCATTCACTACCCCTGCCTAGTTCCTTCTATGCGATCGCATCAGTGCAGCTGCGATCACACTGAAGGAAATCAGTAAGTCAAAAATCTGGTTTTTGAATTTAACTCCGAGGGGTCCAAAACTCACCCGAGCCCCTCGGGACCCCATCCAAAGGTACTGGCAGGTCTGTATTCATGATACAGACTCGCTCGAATTTTTGGAACGTGAAAAACAACAACGAAACTAAGAATTCGACCCCAAAACCAAATTGAATCAAACTTTGAACTTAAAGTTCTAGAATTCGCTTTCAATGCGCCGAACTGACCTATACTACTCAGAATGACACCAAATTTTGCAAGCAAGTCATAAATGACATAACGGAACTATTCCAGGTCTTGGAATTCCGTTCGGACTTTAATAGCACAAAAAAACGTTCCCAACCAAATTTCAAACTTAAGGAAACTCTAATTTCGATATTGGGCGCCGAAACGCCCCCGGGTCATCCAAAACCCATTCCGGACATACACCCAAGTCTGAAATCATCATACAAAGCTACCGAAATCGTCAAAACTCGATTCCGAGGTCGTTTGCTCAAAATGTTGACCGAAGTCAAACTTTGGCCTTAAAGGCCAACCTTAAGGAACCAAGTGTTCCTATAGCACTCTAAACACTTCCGAATCCCAAACCATGAGTCCCCGCAAGTCATAAATCATAATAAGCACTATGGGAAGTTTCATTTAGGGGAAAGGGGTCCGATAATGCAAAACGATCGACCGGGTCATTATAGATACCCAACTCTAGGTTACTCTCTCGCTGCTTATCCTGTATGTATAAATCTAAGTCCTTTAGTTCTTCTTCATTACTGTTCATTTTATGAATGACAGCCTAATCTCATCTCATAATTTGTAACTTTTATCTATCAATTATTGATTCACCTTAATGTTGATCTATCATCAACCACTAATAACTTGAAACTTCTTACATAATTCATTATCACTACAGCTCACGTCTCATTGGGGAACATCTGATGTTATTTGTCTGATCCACGTAGGGACGATAATATACTTCAATAACCGTAATCCATAGCATCGCAACATATTCATTTTATGGGGGTATTCTAATCCCGTGCAATTCATGAAATCCCTTTTCTTAAAATCATCACTCAATCAAAGTCCTAAGCGTCATCCTCTTATCTATCACCATTACACCCTTATTCTACTACCAGGACAACATTCTATCTCTTTTAAATGCTCATAGTCTTAGACTCCTTTGAGTTCATTCAGGCTATATTGAGCTTTCTATAACTTACGAAAATCATCAGCTCTCTTGTTTTGATTGGTTTAATCCCGAGGAATTACCTATTCTCGTCACCTCTTCTTATCCTTACTTATATCTACCTAAAATCTTGTCGCTCTATGATACTTTAGCTTGCGACCTACACTTATCTATTTATACTACTCACAACCTTCCTTTAACTTGCTAGCACCATAGATTTCTTTTCGTGCCTTCTCATTTGTTTTTAAATGTAAGCAATTACTTTTCTTGGTCGTTCTACCACTTACTGCATGTATACTTGGATTATTTTAGTGCCCACAAATGCTGGAATTCCCTATAACTCATATGATCTCAAATATCACTTTTAATTTTCTTTCTTCCCGTTCATTAGCCATGATAGGTGCAACTTCCTTATGGAGTGCATACAATATTATAGTGAGACTGTTGTTACAAGACCATTTATTCTTCAAGTTACTATGCTTAGGTTGAAGCTCTCTTCCTTATTTTCTCAGCTAGTGTTTAGTTGTAGTACCTAGGGAAGACCCTCTGACTCTTGTAAAATTGCGAGCTTATTACATCATATACCTTACGGAATTTTTGATTTTCTTACTCGCGTATAATTATCCCTAGTTACTTACCTCTGCGCCCATGTGCCCGTAAGGTTGTTTCTAAACTGAATATTAATGATCCTTAGGCTATGGGTAATTGATTCCTTCAAAAATTTCCAGAATCCGAGCATGTGGGCCCGGGGGTGTATTCTAGGATTTTTCAAGTAAGGTGAAATAACTAAGTAAATAGGAGAATTCCATACTTTTGAGCATAAATTGATATATTTGTATAACATTTGGCTAGTTTCGAGTCCTTGGGTGACAAGTTTGGAGTTTTCGGGCGCGTTCTTGATCCGGAGAGTAGGTTCAACACAAGGTGAGTCTCCTTTCTAACCTTGTAAGAGGGAATTGTCCCCATAGGTGATTATAAATGGTTGTTTGTTCTTATTTGCGGGGGCTACGCACACACAAAGTGATGAGATCCCGTGCATAGCTACTATTATGCCTTGTCGGGTAGTTTAGGACTCACAAGCATGCTTTACGTGTTATATCTGTGATCTTGCATATGGTATAAGTAGTCTAATATCCTCGAATCTCTCATGTGAAGGCCTAAGAAGTTATGCTTTGAAGTTGACATTATTAAATTCTCACCCTGTTAGTATGTTCCCCGCTAAATTATCTGGAATCTCCTGCTAATCATGTATTTATATGGGAACTCGAGTCGCATGAATGATTTGCGAGCGGGGTAGTCCTAGTATTATATTAACCCGAGTTGCATGAATGATTTATGAGTGGGGTAGTATTAGTATTATATTAACCGTGTCACATGTTCGATTCGCGAGCGGGGCAGATAGATGCATCTATGGTTCGGTCCGTTCGACCCTCGGCAGTGCATATTTACTTTTCACGTCGTAACAGCCGTACGTTCATAGACTGTTATATGTTTGGTAATTTATGGGAAGCCCTAAAATTGTAACTGCTGCTTTTATGAAAGAAAGAAGGTTAAGTAGCTTGTATGCCATGGAAAGGGATGGCGTGAGGGTACTAGAGAATGTTATCTGATGCTCATTTCCTTATTACTATTCATTACTGATATTACTGATTAGCCTATATTCATTTCATATTGTCTGACCCTAGTAGGTATCACGTCGACCTCTCGTCACTACTTCTTCGAGTTTAGGCGGGATACTCACTGGGTACATATCTGTTTATGTACTCATGCTACGCTTCTGTACTTAATTATAGGCTCTGAGGCTGGTGCATCTGGTTACCTGACCGGAGCTTGATCCTGAGAGTATATTCTGGACCTGACTTCACGGTGAGCTGCTTCCCTTGGTGATTCTCAGCAGCACTATGCAGTTATCTTTTGTGTATTTCTCTCTACTTCTTCAGACAGTAGAATAGTTTATTTCATCTTTTGTATATTCTACTAGTTCGCCTGTAGACTTGTGACAGTAGTTCCTAGCACACACATAGTAGACTTTATATTTTTGGAACTGTATATGTTGGTTCATGATCCTTGTGGCTATATATACTTAAGTTGGCTAATTTATCCGCTTCCAGTTAAACTTTTTAAGCTTAAAATTTGGTAAGTGTGGGGTGTTTTATCAAATAAGGAAATTTCACTAGTAAACAAACTGTTGGCTTGCCTGACCCCGATTTTGGGCGCCATCACGACCTGATTTAGGATTTTGGGTTGTGACAACATGGTATTAGAGCTCTAGGTTCATGTAGGTCTCAAAGTCACGGGCAAACCTGATAGGGTCTCGCGGATCGATACGGAGGCGTCTGTATTTATCTTCGGGAGGCCATAGGGTGTTAGGAAACCTTTATTTATTCATGTTCTATCGTGCAGTTGATGGTTTACTAAATCTCATTCTTCTATTCTCTCACAAAAGGTGAGGACGCGTACATATGATGTTCCAGACCAGGGAGATGCCGCTACCCCCGCAGCCCGAGGCTGTGGCAGAGGCCGGGGAAGGGAACCGACCCGAGGTAGGGGACGAGGGCGTCCCTGAGATATTCCAGTAGCACACCCAGCAGATCCGGCAGATGATCCTATCATAGAGGAGCAGGGGGAGGTTCCCCAAGCAGATCCTGTCCCAGTGGACTTTATGATGGCGCCAAGCTTCCAGGAGGTCATGGGCCATATGATGAGATTCATGGATACTATGATGCAGGCTGGTTTACTTCCAGTGGATCCTGCCACATCTCAGGCATGAGGGGGAGTTCAGACCTCTACTGCCCAGGCTGCAGGCCATGCAGCAGCAGTTTATCAGACCCCGGGTACACTGCCCGTGAGTGGGGCCCAGCCTGTAGCAGCAGCACTTGAGCTCAGACCAGCTACGGACGGCGATCCGCAGAAGTTACTAGATAGATGGACCCGATTTCACCCTCCTATCTTCGGAGGTGAAAAGGGCGAGGATGCCTAGGATTTCATTGATAGGTGCAGGGACAGACTGCACAACATGAGGATACTAGAGTCCCATGTAGTTGACTTCACTACCTTCTAGTTAGAGGGTAGAGCTCGCAGATGGTGGCAGTCCTATATTCTCAGCAGGCCAGCAGATTCTCCTCCTATCACTTGGGAGCAGTTCACTCAGATGTTTCTAGACAGATATATCCCACCCTCTGAGAGGGAAGAGCTGCGGTATCAGTTTGAGCAGCTGGAGCAGGGACAGATGTCAGTGACAAATTATAAGGATAGATTTTCAGAGTTGTCTCGCCATGCACTCATGATACTACCTACCGATGCTGAGAGAGTGCGGAGATTTGTAGCGGGGTTACATACAAGCATTAGGGCCAACATGGCCCGAGAGGTGGAGATGGGGACTCCTTATCAGCTGGTAGTGGAGATTGCTCGTAGGATCGAGGGTTACCGGTCGAGGATCAGGGAGCAGGCACCGCATGATAAGAGAGCCAGATATTCCGGGGATTTCAGAGGTGCCCCAACTAGGGGCAGAGGTAAGTTTGGTAGGGGTCAGCCCAGCAGGCCCCCATATTCAGCGCCCCCACCACCACCTCCTCGTGGTGCTCCAGTGAGACCCTACTTCAGTGCTATGCCAGAGGGTTCTCACCGTCACCCAGTTATCCAGGGTTCTTTTTCAGGGCAGCAGGCCCTGCCTCTGGGGAGATGTTATGAGTGCGGGGATTCTGGCAATTTCAGGAGGACTTGTCCTAGGTTTCGGGGCAAGGCAGTGCAACAGAGTTATCAGCCTATGAGTCCAGCACCAATAGTCAGGCCATCTAGAGGTGGAGGACAGGTCGGCAAGAGTCATCCTAGAGGTGGAGGCAAATCAGGGGAAGGTCAGTCAGCTTCTGTTCACTCTGGCGGAGCTCAGTCTTGCGGTACTCCAGCTAGATTCTATCGTATTCCGGCCAGATCAGATGCAGTGGCCTCAGACTCTGTGATCACAGGTATTATTTTAGTATGTGGTAGAGAGGCATCATTGTTATTTGATCATGGATCCACCTATAACTATGTTTCAACCTTATTTACTCATTTCCTGGATGTTCCTCGTGAGTCCTTGGGTTCTCCTATATATGTTTCCACTCCTGTGGTGGTAGACCGGATCTATCAATCTTGCGTGATCACCTTCTGTGGGTTCGAGACCAGAGCGGACCGTTTGTTGCTCGACATGGTTGATATTGAGGTTATTCTAGGCATGAATTGGCTGTCTCCTTATCATTCCGTGCTAGATTGCCATGCCAAGACAGTTACGTTAGCCATGCCCGAGTCTCCTAGGCTGGAGTGGAGAGGTTCCTCAGTTAGTGCAGCCAGCCGGGTTATTTCATTCCTGAAGGCACGACATATGGTCGAGAAGGGTTGTCTGGCCTATCTCTCTTATGTGCGGGACACCACCGGCGAGTCTCCGACGATTGATTCAGTGACAGTGGTTTGAGAGTTTACTGATGTATTTCCTTCAGACCTTCCATGCATGCCTCCAGATCGTGATATTGATTTCTGCATTGATTTAGCTCCAGGCACCCAACCTATATCTATTCCTCCGTACCGTATGGCTTCGAAGGAGCAACTTGAGGAGTTGTTAGCTAAGGGGTTCATCAGACCGAGTGTATCATCGTGGGGTGCTCCTATTCTATTCGTGAAGAAGAAGGATGGGTCCATGCGGATGTGTATTGATTACCGCCAGTTGAACAAGGTCATCATTAAGAACAAGTATCCTTTGCCGCGCATCGATGATTTGTTTGACCAGTTGCAGGGTGCTCAGGTGTTTTCTAAGATTGATTTGAGATTAGGGTATCATCAGTTGAAGATTCGGGCCTCAGATGTTCCGAAGACTACTTTTCGTGCGAGATATGGCCATTATGAGTTCCTGGTGATGTCCTTTGGCTTGACTAATGCCCCAGCAGCATTTATGGACTTGATGAACAGGGTATTTAGGCTGTATATTGATTCCTTTGTCATTGTCTTCATTGATGACATTTTGATTTACTCACGTAGCCTGGGGGAGCACGAGCAGCATTTGAGAGTTGTGCTCCAGACTTTGTGAGAACAGAATCTATATGCTAAGTTCTCCAAGTGTGACTTCTAGTTGGATTCCGTGGCATTCTTGGGGCATGTGGTATCCGGAGAGGGTATCTAGGTTGATCCTCAGAAGATTGAGGCGGTTCAGAGTTGGCCGCGTCCTACTTCAGCTACTGAGATCAGGAGCTTTTTGGGCCTAGCATGCTATTACCGCCGATTTGTGGAAGGGTTCTCTTTTATTGCGGCTCCATTGACTAGATTGACTCAGAAGAATGCCCCGTTCCGATGGTCCGGCGAGTGTGAGGAGAGCTTTCAGAAGCTCAAGACAGCATTGACCTCTGCACCAGTTCTGGTATTGCCTTCCGGTTCTGGGATGTACACAGTTTATTGCGACGCTTCACGTATTGGCTTGGGGTGTGTGTTGATGCAGGAAGGGAGAGTTATTGCCTATGCTTCGCGCCAGCTGAAGGTTCATGAGAAGAATTACCCTGTGCACGATGTGGATTTGGCGGTGATTGTTCATGCTCTTAAGATTTGGAGGCACTACTTGTATGGGGTGTCCTGTGAGGTTTATACAGACACCGCAACTTACATCACTTGGTCAAATAGAGGGATCTTAATTTGAGGTAGCGCAGGTGGCTTGAGTTGCTGAAGGATTATGACATCACCATTCTTTATCATCCGGGCAAGGCGAATGTTGTAGTAGATGCTTTGAGCAGGAAGGCGGAGAGTATGGGTATCTTGGCTTATATTGCAGCAGAGGAGAGACCTCTAGCCTTGGACATTCAATCCTTGGATAATCGCCTGGTGAGATTAGACCTTCAGAGCCTCGTCGAGTTCTAGCACATGTGGTTGCTCAGTCTTCGTTATTTGGTGAAATTAAGGCTCGACAGTTTGATGATCCGTGCTTGGCAGAGCTTCGTGAGACAGTGGTACAGGGTGGTTCCAAGGAGGTTACTATTGGCGAGGATGGTGTTCTGAGACTTCAGGGCCGTTTATGTGTTCCTAATGTTGATGGCCTGAGGGAGAGGATTCTAGAGGAGGCATACAGTTCTCGGTATTCTGTTCATCCTGGTGCTACGAAGATGTATTGTGATTTGAAGCAGCATTACTGGTAGAGGCGGATGAAGAGGGACATTGTGGAGTATGTGATTAGGTGTCTTAACTGTCAGCAGGTTAACTATGAGCACCAGAGGCTAGGAGGCCTACTTCAGTAGATGCCCATTCCTGAGTGGAAGTAGGAGCGCATCATTATGTACTTCATGGTTGGGTTGCCTCGGACTTTGCGGAAGGTTGACGCGGTTTGGGTCATTATGGATAAATTGACCAAATCACCGCATTTCATTCCATTGGCTACTACTTATACTTCTAAGAGGTTGGCCTAGATCTACATCCGGGAGATAGTCCGGTTGCACGGTGTGCCGGTGTCCATTATATCAGATCGAGGTCCTCAGTTCACCTCGCATTTCTGGAGAGCATTGCATAATGAGATGGGCACCCAGATAGATCTCAGCACAACATTTCACCCTCAGACTGATAGTCAGTCGGAGTGGGCAGTTCAGAAATTGGAGGACATGCTCAGGCCATGTGTGATTGACTTTGGAGGTCAGTGGGACCAGTTCTTTCCTTTGGCCGAGTTTGCTTATAATAACAATTATCAGTCTAGCATCGAGATGGCTCCATTTGAGGCTTTGTATGGTCGGCGATGCCATTATCCTATCGGGTGTTTTGAGCCTGGTGAGGCTAAGTTATATGGTACCGACCTGGTGAGAGATGCTTTGGAGAGGGTGAAGTTGATTCAGGAGAGGCTCCACCCAGCACAGTCCAGACAGAAGAGTTACGCGGATCAGAAGGCGCGTGATGTGTCATTTATGGAGGGAGATAAGGTTCTGTTGAAAGTCTCGCCGATGAAGGGTATTATGAGGTTCGGGAAGAAGGGCAAGCTGAGCCCGGGGTTTATAGGTCCTTTCGAAGTATTGAGGCGAGTTGGAGGGGTTTCTTATGAGCTTGATTTACCTCCCAGTTTATCAAGAGTTCATACGGTCTTTCATGTATCCATGCTTCGGAGGTACCACGCTGACTTCTCTCACGTGGTTGATTTCAGCACTATTCAGTTGGATGAGAAGTTGGGCTACGAGGAGGATCCAGTTGCTATTATTGACAGGCAGGATCGCCAGTTGAGATCCAAGAGAGTTTTTGCCGTAAAGGTCCAGTGGAGGGGCCAACCAGTCGAGGAGGCGACATGGGAGTTCGAGGAAGACATGCATAGCAGATATCCACATTTATTTAGCACTTCAGGTATGATTCTAGACCTGTTCGAGGGCGAACGTTTGTTTAAGAGGTGGAGAATGTAACGACCGGACCGTCCGTTTTGCGTATCAGGACCCCGTTCCCCAAAATGAGACTTCCCGTAGCAGCTTATTATGATTTATGACTTATGGGGACGGGTGGTTCGGGATTCGGAAGCGTTTAGAGTGGTATAGGAACACTTGGTTCCTTAAGGTTGGCCTTTAAGGCCAAAGTTTGACTTTGGTCAACATTTTGAGTAAACGACCTCAGAATCGAGTTTTTACGATTCCGATAGCTTAGTATGATGATTTTGGACTTGGGCATATGTTCGGAATGGGTTTTGGATGACCCAGGGGAGTTTCGGCGCCCAATATCGAAATTAGAGTTTTCTTAAGTTTGAAATTTGGGTTGGAACGTGTTTTTGTGTTATCGATGTCTGAATGGAATTTTGAGATCGGGAAAAAAAATAGTTCCGTTATGTCATTTATGACTTGCTTGCAAAATTTGGTGTCATTCCGAGTAGTATAGGTCGGTTCGGCGCATTGAAAGCGAATTCTAGAACTTTAAGTTTAAAGTTTGACTCAATTTGGTTTTGGGGTCGAATTCCTAATTTCGTTGTTGATTTTCACATTTTGAAAATTCGAGCGAGTCTTGGACAGGGTCCTGAGGGGCTCGGGTGAGTTTCGGACCCCTCGGAGTTAAATTCAAAACACCAGATTTTCACTGACTGGTTTCCTTCAGTGCGGTCGCAGGTGCATTAATGCGCTCGCATAGAAGGAGTTGGCAGGGTGTGGCAAAAATGCCCTGTGAGATCGCATGGGCTTGTCTGCGTTCTCACAAGGGTGATTTGTGGCCTGGCCCAGTTTGTTCTCTACGTTCGCACCCCCTCCCCCGCAATCGCACATGCCTGGCCCAATTACTCTCCGCGATCGTAAGTACCCTTGTGCGATCTCACACAAGGGGCAGCTGGGCAGTGTTTGTTTTAAATGGGACTTAGTCCCATTTTAGCCATTTTTCTTCACTTGTGGCAATTTTGGGAGCTTTCAAAGAAGAGATTTCACCTAGCAACTGAGAGTTAAGTGATTCCTATTATAATTTAAGTTGAATACTTGAAATTTTATGTAGATTAACACACTAATTTGTGGAAAATCAGGGGTTAGAGTGAAAAACCTAGGTTTTACGGAAAAAGAGAGAATTTCCAAGAAATTTGCCATGGAATCACACAAAAACTATATATTAATGATTCTTAGGCTATGGGTAATTGATTCCTTCAAAAATTTCCGGAATTTGAGCATGTGGGCCCAGGGGTGTATTCTAGAAATTTTCAAGTAAGGTGAAATAACTAAGTAAATAGGATAATTCCATAATTTTGAGCATAATTGATATATTTGTATAACATTTGGCTAGTTTCGAGTCCTTGGGTGACGAGTTTGGAGTTTTCGAGCGCGTTCTTGACCCGGAGAGTAGGTTCGACACAAGGTGAGTCTCCTTTCTAACCTTGTAAGAGGAAATTTTCCCCATATGTGATTATAAATGGTTGTTTGTCCTTATTTGCGGGGGCTACACACGCACGAAGTGATGAGAGCCCGTGCGTAGCTACTATTATGCCTCGTCGGGTAGTTTAGGACTCACAAGCATGCTTTACGTGTTATATTTGTGATCTTGCATATGGTCTAAGTAGTCTAATATCATCGAATATCTCATGTGAAGGCCTAAGAATTTATGCTTTGAAGTTGACATTATTAAATTCTCACCCTGTTAGTATGTTCCCTGCTAAATTATCTGGAATTTTTGCTAATCATGTATTTATACGGGAACCCGACTCGAATGAATGATTCGCGAGCGGGGTAGTCCTAGTATTATATTAACCCGAGTCGCATGAGTGATTTGCGAGCAGGGTAGTCTTAATATTATATTAACCATTTCGCATGTTCGATTCACGAGTGGGGCAGATAAATGCATATATGGTTCGGGCCGTTCGACCCTTGGCAGTGCACATTTACTTTTCACGTCGTAACAGCCGTACGTTCATAGCCTGTTATATGATTGGTAATTTATGGGAAGCCCTTAAATTGTAACTGTTGATTTTATGAAAGAAAGAAGGTTAAGTAGCTTGTATGCCATGGAAAGGGTTGGCATGAGGGTACTAGAGAATGTTATCTGATGCTCATTTCCTTATTACTGTTCATAACTGCTATTACTGATTAGCCTATATTCATTTCATATTGTCTGACCCTAGTAGGTATCACGTCGACCTCTCGTCACTACTTCTTCGAGGTTAGGCGGGATACTCACTGGGTACATATCTGTTTATGTACTCATGCTACGCTTCTGTACTTAATTATAGGCTCTAAGGCTGGTGCATCTGGTTACCTGACCGGAGCTTGATCCTGAGAGTATATTCTGGACCTGACTTCACGGTGAGCTGCTTCCCTTGGCGATTCTCAGCAGCACTATGGAGTTATCTTTTGTGTATTTCTGTCTACTTCTTCAGACAGTAGAACAGTTTATTTCATCTTTTGTATATTCTACTAGTTCGCCTGTAGACTTGTGACAGTAGTTCCTGGCACACACATAGTAGACTTTATATTTTTGGAACTGTATATGTTGGTTCATGATCCTTGTGGCTACATTTACTTAAGTTGGCTAATTTATCCGCTTCAACTTAAACGTTTTAAGCTTAAAATTTGGTAAGTGTGGGGATGTTTTATCAAATAAGGAAATTTCACTAGTAAACAAACTGTTGGCTTACCTGACCCCGGTGTTGGGCGCCATCACGACCTGAGTTAGGATTTTGGGTCGTGACACTCTTGTATTGTTTCAAGGCCTGTCTCCTCTTGTCTTTTCCTTCACTTGAATTTAGACTCTTCCATTCTATCATGTTTTGATTTACTGTTATCACCTATTTATCACATCTTACTCATAATACTTCAGTTACTCTTTTCTTATTCTCCAGCTAATATTTTTGTCTATCACTTTATTCTGAAAACTTCAACAAAATATTCTTTCACTTTTTTCTCTCCTTGCTTCATCTCACTGGCTCTTTGAGACACCTAATATTCTCACTGCTTTTTTTTTTCTAGGAATGGGAGTCATACTAAGGTAAATATTTATCCCTCTAGGATTGCACTGCCTATCTTCTGAAATTTTTGAACATTCTAGTATTCATATCTGACTGTACTATTCTAGAGTACACCAAATGGGTGTCTCGCAAGGAGAAATATTACCACGTTTGCAATATCCTTCGAAAATGTGAGTTAATGATAACAATCCATCCACAATTTTGGGTTCCTCTAACCCCTCCTGGATCTTGATATCCCATCCTTCTCTTAAACACTATAATTAGCTCCCATAGAGCTTAATTGAGATGGGTGTTGTCAAGTGTATATATCCTTGTCACTGTTGAAAGTAACCCCAAAATGCTTATTTCTTTGCCTGAATTATGAATACTGATAATCTTCACGAACTGGGTACCTCGTACCCTTCTTCATTTTGCTTATTTTACTTGTTGAAGCTTGTATCTACCTTCTGATTCTCTTATACCCTTTTACCATATGGGTGGATATATATTCTTGTCTTAGGGCTCCTTATCAAGAAGCTTACACGTATAAGTACACACGTGAACTGCTGAAGACCCCATATTTACTCATCATAAGCATGATGCAAAATTGAGTTCCTCTTACTCAACTCTTCCACAACCACATTCAGTGTTTTACTAGTTGTCTTCAGGATGTAGGTAACACTGTATTATGAATAAAATATAATTTAGGAGTTTGAATTCTTACAACTGAGCTCTACCACACGATCTAGAGTAAGAAGAAAGAGGGACACTCCTAAATGCCCTGTAGCCTCATGCTTATAAGTGTGGTTCACAACACACCCATAAACAAGACTCTATTAGACACGGCTTGTAGACTCCCTAAGACAGAACTCCTCTAATACCACTTCTGTCACGACCCAAATTTGAGGGCCGCGACGGGCACCCATTGCCTTACTCAATCGAGTATCAACATAACATATCTTTCTTATCACACCATCATAGGTAAATGGTCCAGAAGGGACATCATGAGATAACTAGAGTTAAACATATGGGAACATTAGACATAGGATGGGCCAACATGATATAGAAACTTATACATGTGACATACGGGCCTATAAGGCTGACATGATCATTTGTACACTCAAAACATAGGTCGACAAGGTCATACAAGTATCCATATACATGACATATTTTGAAAAGCCTCTAAGAGTACATAAATGTCATAAAGGTCGGGACAGGGCCTCGCCATACCAATCAATATATGTCCAAATCATACTGACCAAATAGGGCAACTCCGAAGCAAGTGAAGTGCACCAACACCTTCTGCTGAGCTGATAGCCTACTAGGAGGGCTGTCAACCTATCTATCGGGACCTACGAGCATGAAATGCAGTGTCCCCAGGAAATAGGGATGTCAATACAAATAAAGTATTGAGTATGTAAGGCATGAAAGCAGTATATAAAAGACATGAAAGAAACATGGAGTAAGGAACTCAACCTGTAAGTCTGAATAGCTCTGTGAATCATGGAACATTTATAATGCCATGCATATGCGTATAAATGTCATATCTTGCATAGGTATATGCGTACATAACATCATCAAGCCTCTGAGGGCATCCCATCATATCATCTCGACCTCTGTGGGCGAAATAATCAAAGTATATCAGCGAAAGGTGTTGGTGCACTCCACTACCTCCAGAGTTGCCTATTTGATCAGTATGCCTTGGACATGTATAGATTGGTATGACGGTGCCCTGTCCCGACCTTTATGACATTTATGTACTCTTACAGGCTTGTAGACAGATGTCATGTATATGGATACTTGTATGGCCTTGTCGGTCTATGTTTTGAGTATACAAATGATCATGTCGGCCTTTTAGGACCGTATGCCACATGTATAAGTTTATATATCATGTTGGGTCGTCCTATGTCTAGTATTTCCTTATTTTTTTATTTTGATTATCTCATGACGGCCCTTCTGGCCCATTTACCCATGATGATGTGATAAGAAAGATATGTCATGTTGGTACTCGGTTGAGTAAGGCACTAGGTGTCCTCACATTCCTCCGATTTGGGTCGTGACATATATCTCGCTCCTACTTTTCTTTGTCCCCACCCCACCCCATTAACTCGTTATTTCTTTTATTATGAGTTAGTATGTTAGGGAGGTCTGCAGAGAATAAATCTTAAGAATAGAGATGTTACAAGGAAAAAATTACAAATCAAATATATGAGGAAAAATATATAGAAAAGCAAAAACCAAATATAAAATGTTGCATAACCTTCTATAATACCATTGGAGTGAAGGAATAAGCCTCTCAATCAGATTAACAAAAATTATGTAATATATGCTTACCTTTTTTTTTAATATTTAAATATCCTTTAAAGATAAATAAAATATAATCTTACCTCTTAAATTTTATCACTCGTGATCTTTCCATATCTGTTGTTATTCTCCCTACAAGCAGAAGAAAAAGCTACAAGAAAGAGATCCTAAAATTCATTACGTAGCCTAATATACAAATACTGAAGTTGTTATCTACCTTACAAAATCAGATACTAATATATAGAAGAAGAAACTTAAGGAGAAAATCTTAGAAGACACTATGTATACGGGTAAAACCTAGCTCGCCGCATGACTCGACGTCCCGGCGAGCCAGACGGAGCAGGAACGTGACCGCAATGTATCAGAGTTAGAGCGAAGAAACCCCTCGTTTCGGGGCTTGGGCAAAATACTCGGCCTCGAGGATATCAGGGTCATATACTTGAGGTCCGATTTAAGGATTGAGGCTTCAGAGACCATTACCATGCAACTGTACACGACTAATAATGGGCCGTGATGTCCGTGCCTAACAAGATATCACATCGTGAATCTCAACTCGTATTGGCAGAAAATCAGTAATCAGCAAAACATAATTTTTTTTATCTTTTTTAGAATTGTACTTAGGGTAAAACTCCCCTACTATATAGAGGAGAAAGCCTATTATTCATGGATACATTATAACATGCTATCAAGGCAATATACTCTTATTCTCTCTGTTATTCAAAGTTCTTACTTTTGTTCATCAATTATCCATTAGTGTGAGCTCGGGATCAAAGGCAGACACTTTGTTAAGCCGTTACTGAGTAAGATCACTCTCCTTATTGGTTTGGCAATTTATTACGTCTTTTATCTATTTAATCTAAAACTATTTGTCATTTGTATTGAATTAATCCGCATATCCTTAAAACC
This sequence comes from Nicotiana knightiana, assembly GCA_005239525.1. NCBI lineage: Eukaryota > Viridiplantae > Streptophyta > Magnoliopsida > Solanales > Solanaceae > Nicotiana > Nicotiana knightiana. Next base: position 63,993 of record ML437696.1, read on the forward strand.
ACATATAAATTCAATTGTTATCCATTTTTTAGGGTAAATAGTTTGGCGCCCACTGTGGGGCTAAGGATAATAGTGGCAATTTGATACAAATTTCCATACACACTCTATTTTACACTTGTTCTTTGAGATTTTAACTTCAAGTCAAATAAAAGTGTCTAACTCCTAAACTGCCCATTTGAACATTGATGCTGAGTCTGGCCACCATGGCGAGAACAACAATGTGGTGCCCCGTAACGAGGTGCCCCTTGTTGGCCTCAACGGAGTTCTAGTCGAGGACGCGATCGATGCTAACTCACATGTGTCTATCGAAGCAAACTTGCCTACCAACCCCAAAAATAACATTCGCGGAAGAGCCCGATCAATAGCCTGGAGTACACATGACAATGAAGGTGATTGGATCAACTTGCGGGTGATCTTTGAAATATTACATGCTCAATAGGAAGCAATAGCCCAGTTGCAAAAACAAAGCCTCGCCACCAGTAGAGTTGATCCCGAACCATCCCGGGAAAACGTTTGCAGAGATGAATCGTTCACAGAAAGGCCGGGTGAAGCTGAACTCGGGACCAACCCTAAGATAATAAAGATGGTTGAGGAACTGACAAAATGGGTGCAATCGGGAGAAAGGAAAATCGAAGGCAACGACAAAAAAGTGGAGACCTATAACTCTAGGGTTGATCAAATCCCAGGAGCACCCCCGATATTGAAAGTCTTGGATTCCAAAAAGTTCATCCAAAAACCTTTCCCTCTGAGCGCAGCTCCAAAACCAATCCCAAAGAAGTTCCGTATGCCCGAAATTCCAAAGTATAACGGGACCACGGATCAGAATGAACACGTGACCTCTTACACGTGTAACATCAAGGGAAATGACTTGGAAGATGATGAAATCGAGTCGGTTCTACTGAAAAAGTTTGGGGAAACCCTATCTAAAGGAGCAATGATATGGTATCACAACCTGCCCCCAATTACATTGATTCATTTGCTATGCTTGCGGATGCCTTCGTAAAAGCTCATGTCGGGGCCATAAAAGTCGAGATTAGAAAATCATACCTCTTTAAGGTCAAGCAAAGAGATAACAAAATTCTCAGGGAGTTCGTGTCGTGGTTTCAAATGGAAAGGATGGATCTGCCCCTGGTTGCGGATGATTGGGCTGTTCAAGAATTCACTCAAGGACTCAACCCCAAAAGCTCTTTGGCTTCACAACAGCTAAAACAAAATTTGATAGAGTCCTGGACAGTAACTTGGGCCGACATCCATAACAGGTACCAACCGGAAATCAAAGTGAAAGATGATCGACTTGAAGCGCCCTTTAGGTCCGTGTATCCCATCAAAACTAATGACTGGTCTAAAAGAGCCATCAATTATGAACCAAGACCAAGAAGAGATCGGTATTAACCATATAACGGGGATCGAAGGGGTAATGGGTCCGGATTGCGAGGAGTGAAAAAGGGACGACTGAGGCCACACTAGTCAGGGACTCATGAATAAGAACGGTTTCGACAGGCCACTCGGGGCCAGGGAGGCAGCGAGATTATCGGAATACAACTTCAGTATGGACACTACCAGCATCGTATCCGCCATCAGACGTATCAAAGATACCAAATGGAATCGACCATAGCAGTTCGATCCTGCCCAAAGGGACCCCAACCTAATGTATAAGTATCATGGCACTCACGACCACAGAACTGAAGATTGCCGACAACTGAGAGAAGAAGTATCCCTGTTATTCAATAACAGACACTTCCGAGAATTTCTAATTTATCGATCCAAAAATCACTTCAGGAATAAGAACTCCAACAAGAAGAACGAGCAAGATGGACCTTAGCACATCATTAACATGATCATTGGTGGAGTTGACGTCCCCCAAGGACTGATGCTAAAGCGCACTAAGGTGTCCGTTACAAGGGAAAAACAGACTCGAGAATATACAGGAGGGAACCATATCGTTCAAGGACGAGGACGCTGAAGGCATTGTGCAACCACATAATGATGCATGTGTTAGCTGATCCAGATAGCTCGTCCAATATCATCAGATCGATGGTCGTGGAATAGCTGAGTTTACAAGACTAAAAAGTTCTTGTAGTCCGAGTTTTAAACGGATTCAACATGGCGTATGAAACTACTAAAGGGGAGATAACCCTGTTTGATGAACAATGCCAGAACCATTTAGGAAACGGAGTTCTGCGTCATCAAGGGGGATATGAGGTACAACGCTTTTTTCGGAAGGCCATGTATTCACAACATGAGGGCAATACCCTCGACACTGCACCAGGAATTGAAGTTCCACATGACCGGAGGAATCAAAATAGTTTACGCAGAATAACCTGCCACAAAAGAAATGTTCGCGGTCGATGAGGTAATCTCGGTATCCTCCCTTTCGACATAAAAGAAACCGGGTACATAGGCAAGGAAAGAAACCAAATAGCAATGAGCGATACCAGCCTCGACCGAACAAGAGAAGCAGGAGAAAGGCGAGGATGATGATTACAGGGTCCCCAGGTCGTTCGTAGCCCCTGATTATTCCGATTCCACAAAGTCAATGCTTGAGGAGTTGGATCAAGTCATATTGATCGCGAACTTACCCGATCGGAAGATATACCTACGCACATGATTAAATCCCGAGCTCAGGAAAAAACTCATTGAATTCCTTATAGCTAACATGTATTGTTTTTCTTGATCCCATCTTGATATGATTTGGACCCCGCAAGGAATAACTACTCACAAGCTGAACTTGGACCCGAAGTTCCACCCGGTTAAATAGAAGAGGAGGCCTCAGTCTTAAGTCAAGCACACATTCATCAAAGACGAGGTATCTAAACACCTTATAATAGGTTCCATTCAGGAAGTTAAGTACCCGAATTTGCTAGCAAACGTAGTGGTAGTGCCTAAAAAAGGAAATAATTTAAGAATGTGTGTAGATTACAAAGACTTGAACAAGGAATACCCTAAGGACTCTTTTCCTTTTCCTAACATCGATCGCATGATTGATGCGACGGACGTCCACGAGATACTCAACTTTCTCGACGCCCATTTCGGGTACAACCGAATCCGGATAGACAGGGGCGATCAAGAAAAAACTTCCTTCATCACTAAATACATCACCTATTGTTATAACGTAATGCCGTTAGACTAAAAAATTCCGATGCCACTTACCAACGCCTAGTAAACCGGATGTTCAATGAACAAATAGGAAAATCAATGGAGGTTTACATTGATGACATGTCAGTTAAGTCCCTACAAGAGAGGACCATTTGGAACATTTGCAGGAAACCTTCAACATACTGAAGAAATACAATATGAAGCTGAAATCGGAGAAATACACGTTCGAGGTCGAGTCCGGGAAGTTCCTTGGATTCATGGTGTCCAACCAGGGAATCGAGATCAATCCCGACAAAATTAAAGCTATAGAAGACATCATCATGGTGGACAACATCCAGGCCGTTCAAAGGCTAACCCGATGTATAGCCGCCCTGAGTCGGTTCATTTCAAGGTCCTCCGATAAGAGCCACCGATTCTTCTCATTATTGAAGAAGAAGAATAACTTTTCATGGAACCCAGAGTTCCAGCAAGCTTTGGAGAACTCAAACGGTACCTTTCGAGTCCACCTTTGCTTCATACTCCGAAGGCAGACGAGCAGTTGTACCTATACTTAGCAGTATCCGAGATAGTGGTAAGAGGATTCTTAGTCCGAGAAGAGGAAGGTACGCGATTTCCTATCTATTATGTTAGCAAGACTCTAGGCGAGGCCGAAATATCCTCACCTGGACAAATTGGTGCTCGCTTTGCTAAGCGCCTCTAGGAAGTTAAAGCCATATTTTCAATCCCATCCTATATGTGTTGTAACTACTTACCTATTGAGGAACATAATGAATAAACCCCAGCTCACGGGACGATTTTCCAAATGGGTCGTGGAAAATAACGGGTACGATATCAAGTATCGATCCCGAACCACCATCAAATCTCAAATTTTGGTAGACTTCATGGACGACTTCACGCCGACCTTAATAGCTGAAGTCAAAAAGGAATTTTTGTTGACCTCGGGGACTTCCTCGAGAATTTGGACCCTCTTTACGGACGGTGCCTTGAACGCAAAAGGGTCCGGACTTGGCATCGTGTTGAAGCCGCCTATGGGTAATGTTGTAAACAATCCATTAGAACTGTGAAATTGACTAACAATGAGGCTGAGTATGAGGCCATGATTGCAGGTCTCGAATTGGATAAAAGCCCGGGGGCCAAAGTGATCGAAGATAAATGTGATTCCTCTTTATGGTAAATCAAGTCAATGGGACGTTCGAAGTGAAAGAGGAACGTATGCGAAGATTCTTGGATAAACTACAAGTAACACTGCGCCGATTCAAGGAATCGACCCTACAACACGTGTCCCAGGATCAAAACGGCAAGGCTGACGCTCAGGCTAACTTGGGTTCGTCGGTTAGTGATGATGAATTCAGCACGGGAACAGTCGTATAAGTCATGAAATCAATAGTGGAAGAAGTCTATGCCGAGATAAACTCAACAAGTTTAACTTGGGATTGGATAAACAAGTATATAGACTATTTGAAGACTAGGAAGTTGCCCTCAAATCCCAAAGAATCGATAGCTCTATGCATGAAGGCAGCCAGGTTTAGACTATCCGAAGATACTCTATTCAGAAGACTGTTCAATGGCTCACACACCATATGCTTAGGGTCAGAAGACACCGAATATGTTTTGAGGGAAGTTCACGAGGGAACTGCGAAAACCATTCGGGGGTAGAATCATTGGTTTGTAAGATAATCAGAGCCGATTATTACTGGATCGACATGGAGAAAGATATGAAGGAGTTCGTGCGAAAATGCAATGGCTGTCAGAGGAACGTACTAATGATCCACCAATCCGGGGAGTTACTACACTCGGTCCTATCGCCCTGGCCGTCATGAAATAGGGAATGAACATTGTAGGTCCCCTACCATGGGCACCCGATAAGGCTCAATTTATGCTATTTATGACTGTCTATTTCTCTAAATAAGTTGAAGCTCAAGCATTTGAGAAGTTCCTGGAAAAAGAAGTCATTCACTTCATTTGGGACCACATAATATGCCGGTTTGGTATACCAACCGAGATAGTATGTGATAACGAGAAGCAGTTCATCGGAAGCAAGGTAAGCAAATTTTTCGAGGACCATAAGATCAAAAGATCTTGTCAACACCCTATCACCCTAGTGGGAACTGACAGGCAGAGTCAACGAACAAAACAATCCTTCAAAACCTTAAGAAAAGGTTGGCCAATGCCAAAGGGAAATGGAAGGAAACCATGCCCGATTGAGGTGGGTGAATTGAGCCTCATGTTCCAATATGTTACTGAGGAATCGAACAGTGAGTCCATGAGTACGAGCCTAGAACTACTAGAAGAGAGGCGCGATACCGCTCTAGTCTGGCTGGCCGCCCAAAAGCAGTGGGTAGAAATATATTACAACCGAAGATCCAACCTCCAACATTTCAATATCAGGGACCTGGTGTTGAGAAGAGTAACACAGAACACCCAAACTCCGAACGAAGGGAAGCTAAGACCAAATTGGGAAGGTACATATCAAGTCACCGAGATTACGGTAAAGGTTCATATACACTCGAATCAGGAAATGACGCACAACTACCAAACAATTGGAATGTCACTCACTTAAAATGATGCTACTATATAGGTACAACCTCATTCATTTTCTTTTTTTATTACGAATTGGGCTAACACTTGCAGGCAACAGCTAAAGAAGAATGTAGCTGTTAGGTATGAAAGCACGGGTTGCACTCTTTTCCCCTTGAACTAGTTTTGTCCCAAATGTGTTTTTCAGCAAGGTTTTTAACAAGGCAACAATAAACTGTGCTAACTTAGAGTCGAAGACCGGTTTTAAATCAGAGTCAATGGTTGCATCAATAGTATCCGAGCCCACTCGAAGATCGACCTCGAATACTAGGGGCCATCACCCTCGAGTCATGATTTTTATCAAGAAAGGGAACTCTGTGCTCAAACAGTCTAGGCTAGGTGGTTAGGATTTATTGTAAGTTCCAAATGGTCAAATGAACCATGCCCAGTAGGTCACCTCGGCCATAATACGAGATTTTATACAACCTTGTACGTTACACATAGAAATCAAAGAAAATTTCTACCTTGCTAACAAACATATTTTGCTTCTTAAAAGTATCAAGCCTAAGGGCTACTCCTACCCGGGAACTATCGAGCCCAAGGGCCACCCATATCTGAGCCCAAAGGGCTACCCCCACTCGGGGACTGCCGTCCTTGATAAGTTCGGGCAGCTCGGGTCATCAAAACCCAGAGGCACAAAATCTAGTAGGCAGTGCCTAAACCCAAAAGGCTACGGCCACCCTAAAAATGGTTTGAAGACGTCCGAAGCCCGTAATTAAAACATAAGGCCTTCAACAAAATTCCAAACATGTTCAAAGGTTACCCTCGACAAAGACTTAGTCCAAAAATATTTAAACAAGAATCTTGGGGAAAGGTTCCGGTCACTCCAAGCTTCAATATGTTTGAGCAAAAGTTGCATCGAGGACAGATCTTGTCCGGACCTCCGAAAAATGACTTATTACTATATTTTATTATGTGCTAAGGCATTAGAAATGCTTGCAATTGTAAAAAGATGCTGAAGACGATAGACCTAAAAATTGCCAAAAGAAAAAGAAAAACTTTATACATTCCGTAATATCTTTACAAAGGCCAATAAAAACGGACTAAATAAATGTACACGATACAGAAAGAAAAACAAATAATCCTAAGGCATCTCCGCCTGGTCTTCACCGGAACCCGACTTGGCACTAGAACCGTTAGTTGCCATGGTTAAGTCTTCATTGCTAACCTTAAAAACCTTTACCTTTTTGACTAGATCATCATATTTGCCTCAAGTTTGAAGCCTCTATCTGAGCCTCATCCAGCTCGGCCTGAACACCCTTGATGGCCCCTTTGTGTTGCTCGCTGAGAAGCTTGTATATATCTCTTTTTTCAGCAAGCTCCTTGACCTCAAGCTCGAGCTGGTTAACCTTAGTCTGGTACCAAAGAAAGTTTTTGTGATGGAGTACCAAGGCCTACAAAAGGGTAAAAGAAAAAAGACATGATAGATATCAAGAACTAAGTCAAAATTCAGAAAAGCATAATGATGCCTTACCCGATTCAGCGCCTGCCGTGCCTCGTTGAACAGGCACAACACGTCCACCTCATTCATATTGGTCTGGTCTACTTTGGTCACCAGGAATTAGAAATAGCTCGCTGCTCTTATGGGAGTAGAAAGAACCGGGGCATCCTCCAGGACAGTGATGATTATCAACCTCTTATGGCCGGGATCCACACTCAAGGTGGGGAACTGAAGATGGATCCTTTCTTGGCACTTCCAGGTCGCATAGCTCAAAAAAGTCTTCCAAGACGGACGAGTCCACATCATTCGAAAAAGGAACGAATGGGATCATCTATGCCATGAGCCTCTTCGTTATATTTCTCCTTCCTCACTTGGGCCTCCTCGAGCATAGACTCGATGCAGGAGGGTGTCCCTGATATTTCAATTACGTCGGGCACTTCCTTTGGTAAAGAACCGACATCCTGGAAAGTTTCACTCCGGGGATCCACGCCCGCTTTCTAAGTTAGAGGGAGGTCGATCTTGCGAGTCTCCCTGTCAGATGCATAACAATCCTCGGGATAGGTCGTGCTGTGGGATATGAAAATAGATTCATCCTCTAGTTTGTTGCTAAGTCGGAGGAAGGCACCCAGGAACTGGAGCCCCTCCTAGGCTTGCGAAGCATCCACTTCTTCGGTTTCTTCGCCTCGGATATCGGGGAACCCGATAGGTTTCTTTTCCTCTTCTTTTTCCCTCCATATCAGCAACAGAGGGATCAATGGGATGGGACAGATCTTTGTCCCCTTCCGATGAGCTAATTTCAGTGGTCTTAGGCAAACCAACAATAATAAAGAAGGAAGAGGGGTTAGTATAATACAAGGAAAAGACATAGTATTGGCTATTCAGAAAGAGAACTTACCATGAGAACAGGCTTCCCATCGGCCCTTCGAGAGCCTGCGCCATATGCACTCGAAGTAGGATATCTGGTACAGATGCCATCGATCCTTTCCTTTAACCGGGGAACCACATTCGAAACCCAGGCAACAGTTTCATAGCCATAAACATGAATGAGAAGACCGAAATAAAACAAGAAAATATTGTGATGCTGAAAGAAGAAGTTGCACTTACGAGGTGCATTCCATTTCTCAGGGAATGACATGTATTCTAGGGGGATCAAATCCTCAGTCTTCACTTGATCAAAGTGTCCCTGCCATCCCCATTCCCGGTTTTCATTGATACTGGAGAAGGGGGCCTTGCTGGCGTGACGTGTAAGCTTGATCAGTCCCCCGCAAAGCATCCGGGGACAGTATAATCAGAGAAGTTGGTCGATAGTGATCCAAGAAGATTTGGTCTTGTTCACGAAGTAAGGAAGGAGGGTCACGATCCTCCACAGTGATGGATGGATTTTCCTGAGGCACACCTCGTACCTCTTGCAAAAATCTAGGACGATCGGGGTCCAACGGGCCCAACATGAAGGGATAAGTTTAACCACTTAAGTACCCCTCCACATGGGTAGTAAAGGCGTCCTCGTGCCCAGGGACTATTACGTCCTTGCCTTCCTACTTACAGTCCTTATGAACTATGGGAAAAATGTCCTCGGTCACAGAACATATATATCTCGAGAATCCTTCGCCCCGGTCCTGTTTGCTCGAAGGCTTCTCGACCTTGAAGTCGTCTGTAATTGAGCAACCCCCGGGGATAAACGCCGACAAGGGAGGCTCGGCAATCGGTTCGTTTGCAGCTGCAACGAGAGAAGCCATTTTGAGGGCAGCCACCTCAAGGTTAACTGCTTCAGTACCAGCGGTCGGTTGAGAATATGAAGAGATAACTTGTTGAGGAATGGTTTTAGATGTTTTTCCCATTGTCATATGAGAGAGTGTTTGAAAATTTGAGAAATAAACACGAAATTTTGGAAAAACGAGTATTGAAGATGAAGAATAGGGTATGAAGATTTAAAGAAATTTTGGGTAGAAATCTGGAGATTGATATGAACATTGAAGAACAGGGATAAAGATATGAAGATTTGAAGAAGGTTTTGATAATAGTTAGAAGGCTCCAAGATAGTGGTTTGATCAGAATGTAGAAAAAGGACAACGGAAGGAGGCTTTTATAGGAAAAAAGTCGACGCTTCGCATTCAGAGGTAACTTGTCGGTGAGCGACACGTGTCCAAAGTCAGAATAGCACAATTTATGGGACGTTTCGGCTTGCTATCGTTACGTACGAAGGAAGGAACGGAGTCATCTTTCGTTTCCCATCGTTTCGGCAAGCATAATCTCCGAGAAATGAGGGGACTATGTGTATACGGGTAAATCCTAGCCCGTTGCATGACTCGACGTCCCGACGAGCTAGACGGAGTAGGAACGTGACTGTAATGTATCAGAGTCAGAGCGAAAACCCCTCGTATCGGGGCTCGGGAAAAACACCTGCCCTCGGGGATATCGGGGCCATATCCCCGAGGTCCGATTTAAGGATTGAGGCTTCAGAGAGCATTACCAAGTAGCTGCACACGACTAACAAAGGGTTGTGATGTCCGTGCCTAATCGAATATCACGACGTGAATCTCGGCTCGTATCTGCAGAAAATCAGTGATCAGTGAAATGGAAGATTTTTACCTTTTTTAGAATTGTACTTAAGAAAATATTTCCCTATTATATAAAGGGGGAAACTTATTAGTCATGGGATATATTGTAACATGCATATCAAGGAAATATACTCTTATTTTCCCTGTAATTCAAAGTTCTTACTTTTGTTCATCACTTATCCATTAGTGTGAGCTTGGGATCAAAGGCAGACACTTTATTAAGTCATTATTGATTCCGAGATCACTCTCCTTATTGGTTTAGCTATTTATTATGTCTTTTATCTGTTTAATCTAACGCTATTTGTCGTTTGTATTAAATTTATCCGCATATCCTTATAACCACATATAAATTCAATTGTTATCCGTTTTGAAAGTAAACGTACTATGTATGAACCTAAAAGGCATTATTCCAATTGTGTGATGGTCCAAGTGGTGGTACCGTCTTCATCATGTTGTTGTTGTTCTCTGCAGAATGTGCTAATTGTATATAGGGACATTCCACTTTTGAGAGCTTTATTGTTTCGCTTGCTAAAAAAAATTGCGCCTTACAATGCAAACACAATAGGTAGTCCTCAAGCAATTACATCTTTGGCTGAGTGTGATTGCCAAAATTCAGCAACTCTAATTGATTCTTTGAATAAGAGTTTTGCTAACGATGTAAAATAGTAGTGGAGGTAACGACCAAAATTGGTGAAAAAGGAAATGGTTTGAATGTAAAACAGCTTTAGGATCGTTTTTGGCCTTCTTCAAGAAATCGTATTGTTCCTTGTTTCTTCTCTGCAACCGTTGCTTTCCTTCACTAACGTTAACGTAAGTTGTTTAAGGGGTTTTTGCGATGAGATTAACCAAAAAGTAGAAGGAAAAAAAATCAAAAAATGAGGAAAAAAGAAATACGAATTCTACTTTGTGGAGACGCCACATCACCTAAGTTTGGCCCTGCTTCTTTATAATTATATTATGAATTGGTTAGTAGTTGGGGGACAAATTTGAGCGAATTATTAAAGCTAATGGGTCGTTCATAATTTGTTGGAAAAAAACAAAAATATTCGGGATTCGTGTTTTGTCTTCTAGGAGGAAACTCCAAATATATCCCTAGCTTTGTTTGATTCAGTCACGTCTTCTTCTCAATGTTGGAATAACTTTGTTGTTTCTGTTACAGTACGTATAACAGAAACTTATACCCTTCCCTGTAAGTTAATTAATGTGTTTGGCATTTCCTTAACCTTTTTCCAATCAGACATGAAGAACTATGTCCCGGTCATTGTTGTGTTGCTTCACGTAAGAATCTTAATAATCAGAAAGAAACATCTAAGGCTTTTATTCCTTTGAGCTGGTAATAATATTTATACTCTCTCAAAGATTTAACTAATAGTTGTTGAGATATTTTTGTTGAGGATCTCCCAAATCTATAAATATCTTTCCGATTCAAGAAACCGTCAAGATACTCAGGTACGCACGGACTACCAATCGGAGATATTTCACATAACTTTGCCGAGACAAACGGCCGATCCTATAAGAATAATACTGAGATATTTCACAAAAATGTTGCTAAAGCAAACAATTCTGTCACGACCCAATTCAACCCCTCCGTAAGAAGTCGTGACGGCACCTAATCTTTACGACTAGGCAAGCCTAACATTACAAAAAATATAAAGGAAACACAATATTTAAAAGATAATCAGCATATTATGAATAACCAAAAATAGTGCCGCTTGGCATATACAAGAAATCTCCTAAGACCTGGAATATCATTGAGTCACAAGCTTCTATAATCTATATAGCTCTATACAAAAATCTGAACGCAGGTAAAGAAAGTCTCTAGGTGAGGGAGTAGAAGGGGACTCGGAAGTTCTGCGGACGCAAGCAGAAGTACCTTGAAGTCTCCTGGAATCAACAGCACGCTCTAACCCCAAGGCTGATAGCTCGAACCTGGATCTGCATACGAAAAATATGTGCAGGAAAGGACATGAGTACACCACAATGGTACCCAGTAAGTGCCAAGCCTAACCTCGGTCAAGTAGTGACGAGGTCAGGTCAAGGCCCTACCAGAGTAAATATAATAAATTAAGCAGTAAAAATATATAAGTAAATTTGCGGCAAAACAGTTAAAGAAATTCTTAAATATTTAACAGTTAAAGGAGCCCTCGGCTCGGAACAAGGTAAACACAGTAGGAAAAACTCCCGGGATACCGTCCCGTAGTTCCAAATGATTATGCAGTACAGGGGGTCTCCCGGAATACGTCCGTAGCTCCAAAAGTAAATATGCAGTGCGGGGGATCTCCCGGAATACGTCTGTAGTCCCAAAATATATATGCAAGAGAGGAGGATCTCCCAGAATACGTTCGTAGTCCCAATTTAAACATACAAGGCAGGGGGATCTCCCGGAATACGTCCGTAGTTCCAATTTAAATATACAACGCAAGATAAAATGACAGGTATGACATCGAGTTGTACATTTTAGACTAACATAGATAAGGAAAAAAAAATAGATTTAACTAAGCATGGCGCACAAAATGTCAAATAGGCAATTAAACACGTAAGCATGCTTCCCTAATTTAAGCTAAACAAATTAAACATATTAGTGCAATTCAATAAAGGAAAAATAGTTTATGACTTAGAAAGGAAAAATGAGATTTTTGCAATAATAGCCCGTGTACGTACTTGTCACCTCACGTACACGGCGCCCACATGTTGACCCAAGTCACTGCATGATTTTGAAGATTGACAAATGCCTACCCAGTTGACTTAGGTCCATCAGGGCAAACATCTCGAACGAACCAATTGGCACAAGAACCGTACATGCACAGGAGATAAACGTGATCAGTGAATTATCCATGAACTAAGAGGTTGTCTCCTAATGCAAAATTGTTGAAAATTGATAAGAGGTTAGAGTTCGAGTTTAGAAAGGATAGAAACAAAGGAAGGAAGTTGACATAGACACAAACTCTTCCACCAAGGAAGAGTTGAATTAGAACTAAACAAGAACATCTCAACTTCTGGCGCTATATAACGTTGAAGTATTCCTACTGAAGAATTATTCGCACAAAGACAAAATTGAAGCAAGAATTGAAAGAAAAATTAGCAGAGAAATTTTGCAAGCAGAATCCTTATGTGACACAAAGGCTACTGACCAACTAGAAGAATTAGTTCCATCTGTTTGTCTTTCGAGTCTAGTTGGTTGTAGTAGGTGATTTAATATTGTATATTTCAGCTTTATTAGAAGAAATTGTAATAGGTACACACTGTTCAAGTTAGAGTTAACTTGAAGCTTTTCCCGATTAGCTAGAGGCTAGTTGGCTACAAAGGGATTAGAGTTAGTCCTAGGGTTACAAAAGAGTTTATTTTGTAAATGCTGTTTGGCTCAGAGTTGTAGTGAAGAGTTTGGAAAAATCCTACTGAGGAGTAGGTCGTGGTTTTTCACCTTTTGAGCCAGGTATTTTTCACGTAAAAATCTCTGTGTTTTTACTTTATTGTATTTATTATTCCGCACCAGTAGAAGTTGGAACACCAAGAAGAACTAGGTTCTTCTATTGAGACAGTACTCGAAAATTAGACACCACACGAATCATCTCCCCTCTTGTGTGGTATTGACGTATAAAACATCAATTGGTATCAGAGCAGGTTATCCTTGAAAAATCTAACACCTTGGAAAAGATCAAAATGAGTGCACCACCTGGAAGCTGGGTGGGTCAATCAACTGCAAGGCCACCACTCTTCAATGGCCAGTATACTCTTGGTGGAAGAACATGATGAAAGACCACCTGATTGGAGAAGACTATGAACTCTGGGACATAGTCATTGATGGTCCTCTAGCTACCATGAAAAAGACTGCTAAAGGTATAGATGTACCAAAGACTAGAGCTGACTACACTGCTGAGGATCTGAAGAAATGGGAGAAGAATGCAAAGGCCAAGAAGTGGCTAGTGTGTGGACTAGGTCCAGACGAGTATAGCAGAATCCAAAGCTGCACCACTGCCAAAGAAATCTGGGATACCTTGCAAGTAGCCCATGAAGGAACGCTTCAGGTAAGAAGATCAAAAGGTACTCTTCTAGATTCACAGTATGAAAACTTCACTATAAAAGAAGGAGAGACAATCCAAGAGATGTATACAAGGTTCACAAATTTGACAAATGAACTTAAGTTTCTTGGTAGAGTCATTCTTGAAGAGGACATGGTAGAGAAGATCCTGACAAGGGTCTTACCAACCTCCCGGGAAAGCAAAATCACTGCTATCCAGGAATCCAAAAATATGGCAACCCTCAGATTGGATGAACAAATTGGAAACCTTACTGCCTATGAACTTAGAAGGCAGACAATGAAGATGGATGGTCCAAAAAAGGAGAGGAGTCTAGCACAGAGAATCACTGAGGGAGCAGATCTTGAGGAAGATGAGATGGCCATGATTACCAAAGAATTCAGAAACTTTTTAATAAGGAAGAAGGGCATCTCTAAAGGAGGAAATTACAACAAAGCAAAAGCTCCAAAAAGGCCAACTAACGAGGGATGCTACAAGTGTGGAAAGACTGACCACCTTATCAAGAACTGTCCTTACTGGGAAGTGGAATGGAAAAAAAGAGAGATATGAAAGAAGGAACAGGAAGAAGGAACTGGTCCAACCCAAAAAAATCACAACAAAAGCTATGGTTGCTG